>JAVGWX010000011.1:84160902-84318402 GCA_036924085.1 Ariolimax columbianus | reverse complement strand
AAAAAAAAACTGTTTTGTCCCATGCAAACTGATGCATATATGATTTGTCCATGGTTATATGATTTTTGTATATCATCGGTATCTGATCACTATATTCTTCTCTTTCCTATTTCTCTACTAATCTCTATTTTCTTTCCTCTTATGTTCCTATATCAAATGTATATCTTCATTTCTCTCTGTATTAATTTGTTATATGTTCTTTTCTCTCTTTTGCTTTCTTCACTTTCTCTCTTTCTACTTGTGCTTTCTCTGTCTTTCTTTTATCTTTACATTAAATATAGTTCTTGTTATTTCTCTTTTTTCTTTTTAATTGTTATTATTAAATTTTTATTGTTGGCTTCTTCCGTGCTTCATTCTTCATTCTATGTACATTTGTTTCAATTCTTATTAAATTGTTAATATACATCTGTATGTTTCCTTTTCCTTTCCCTCTTTCTTTCTCAATCTCTATCTTCCTCTCTCTCTCTCTCTTTCTCTCAATCTCTAGCTCTCTCTAGCTCTCTCTCTCTCTCTCTCTCTCTCTCTCTGTTTTGCTGTTTACCTTACAATTTTGTTTATATTTTTAACCTATTAGGACACAAATATTTGAACTGCCTAATTTGGAGTGTGTGTATGTAATTTATTTTCACTAACTTCCTGTGGCCTGTCAATTACAGAAATGTAAAACACATTTCTTATTATTTTATCACCAAAAAAAAGTTTTCACTACTCTAATAACTTATTAGGTGAACAATATACATAACACTTCCTTATGCTGACATAAACTAAATAAACTTGCCTTAAATATATTGATTTCCGTTACGGATTTGACATTCATTTTTTCTGAAACAATGCAATTGCCTTGATGCTTGATGTTTAGACAGAATTAAATTATTGGGATAGTTTCAAGGTTGTTTATCAGCGAAGTAAATCGGTTCTTCGTTGTTAGAAGAGTAAACGTAAAAATAGCAGTAGTCCTACATCAGATACACGCTGTCAGGGATGTAGTGTTTGACACGTCACTGTACTAGTTCCGAGATGTTATTAAGTACACTTCAACGAAGCATCATCTTTTCTATTTGCAAGCCACGTGCACACGTACAGCACGGTAATTAGAGTATGATGAGATTATGAATCTAACCAGGGATCTGCCTGAGAATCGAGTGACAACTACTCTAAACACTGTGTCACACAGAAGTTGGTCTTCTGGGTAACAGACCCAAATGTTGACTTCCAAGGACTCGCCGACACGCTCACCTGGAACAATACTGCAATGGTGGCTTTGATGAGAGGACAGTGATCTAACAATACTGCAATGGTGGCTTTGATGAGAGGACAGTGATCTAACAATACTGCAATGGTGGCTTTGATGAGAGGACAGTGATCTAACAATACTGCAATGGTGGCTTTGATGAGAGGACAGTGATCTAACAATACTGCAATGGTGGCTTTGATGAGAGATCAGTGATCTAACAATACTGCAATGGTGGCTTTGATGAGAGGACAGTGATCTAACAATACTGCAATGGTGGCTTTGATGAGAGATCAGTGATCTAACAATACTGCAATGGTGGCTTTGATGAGAGGACAGTGATCTATCTGGAATAGGTTTTGACAAATTTTAGTCAGATATTTATTTTCACACATCAGTTAGACATTGATAACCATATCTCAGTCAGACATTTATTACCACACCCAGTCAGACATGTATTACCACATACAGTCAGATATTTATACCACACACAGTTAGACATTTATTACCACATACAGTCAGATATTTATTACCACGCCTAGTCAAACATTTATTACCACACACAACAGTCAGACATTTATTAACACACACAGTCAAACATTTATTACCACACACAGTCAGACATTTATTATCACGCCTAGTCAGACATTTATTTCCACACACAACAGTCAGACATTTATTACCACACACAGTCAGACATTTATTACCACACACAGTCAGACATTTATTACCACACACAACAGCCAGACATTTATTACCACACACAGTCAGACATTTATTACCACACACGGTCAGACATTTATTATCACACACAACAATCAGACATTTATTAACACACACAGTCAAACATTTATTACCACACACAGTCAGACATTTATTATCCCGCCTAGTCAGACATTTATTACCACACACAACAGTCATACATTTATTACCACACACAGTCAGACATTTATTACCACACCTAGTCAGACATTTATTACCACACCTAGTCAGACATTTATTACCACACACAGTCAGATATTTATTACCACGCCTAGTCAGACATTTATTACCACACACAACAGTCAGACATGTATTACCACACATAGTCAGACATTTATTACCACACACGGTCAGACATTTATTACCACACACAGTGGCATTCGTCAGTGCCACCTATCTTCAGTTTATTGAATAAATGGTACCTCAGTCTGTTGTGGCCTGTGCGGAGTCTGAAGACCACGACCTGTTCTCTTCTGTTGAACTGGTAGTAGGCATCATTTTTCTATGTAGCCAGTATGTTCTGTTTCCCATTTGGCCATGTATCTGGCCCTAATAAACCTTTTGGACTCTTCGTAGGTCACACTAGAATCTGGTTGTGGTAGTCTTGCACCTTCTTTTGCCAGTCTGTCTGCCTCATCGTTGCCTTGGATGTTACAGTGGGATGGAACCCACTGTACCACTACTCTTTTTGGTGCGGACTGCTGTGATAGTTGACAAAGTACTGCTCTTAAATCATTAAGTTCAGTATTTTTCTGGCGTTTTAGCGCTGTAACTACGGCCAGGTCATCTGTAAACAGGACTATCTGGCTTTCATTGCTTTCGCCTGTCAGCATTGCTTTTACTGCAGCCTTCAGTGCCTCTTCCTCCGCTCTGGAATTGCTTGAGAATTTTCCAGTTGCCACTGACAGTGTTATTTTTCTACCATTTGTTAGGCTCAGGAATACCCCTCCCCCTCCATTCTGTGTTGTGTTTTCCGCTATGTACCTCAGGGTTATGTCTCTTGTTTCTTTTTCCGTCTGGCTGTTCTTGTTTCCAATACCTGGTATATTTTCTACCACCTCCGGAATGATATGCTGCTTCCATGTGGATTTGCGTACAGTAGGGAAGGGCTTTGGTGTTATTATAGTGTTCATAAGGTCTTCGCTCATCTTTGCTTTGGCTATTTCTGCAAAGTTTCTCCGCTTTAGTTTCCCTTTTCCAAATCTATTTAGTCTCTGATGCATTGTATGGTCTGTCAGTCGTCTGAGTTTCTCTGCTTGCTGCTGGGCTCTGCAGTCTCTTCTGTCGGTCATTGATTGCAGATTTGTAATCTTTTCAAGTTCTGCTGATGATACAAAACTATGCAGTAGTGTCTCATCTAAAGCGGAAGATATATTGAGGTCGGATTTAGATGAAATTCGAGAGTGGTCTTAAGCTGGCAAATGGAGTTTAATGTAGATAAATGTACAGTAATCCACATGGGTAGATCCAATATGGAACATAATTATAGAATGGGAGAGATCAATATTAGAAAGATAGATAAGGAAAGGGACATCGGGGTTATAATAGATCATACAGGAAAGGTGAGTGAGCAAGTTCAGGTTGCAGTGAAAAATGCAAATGCAATGGTGGGTATGGTAAAAAGAAATATTATAGGAGCAAGGAAGTGATAGTCAAGCTGTATAAAGCTTTAGTTAGACCTAGATTGGAGTACTGTGTACAGGTGTGGAGTCCTTATCATAGTGGGGACATTTTTTTGTTTCTGTTTTTTGCGTTCGCCTTATTTTCTCTAATCCCCCTAGGCGGTGTGCGTTGCACTGTGGTTTTTATTTTCCGCCTGTCGGCCCAGTGCATCCGACTTCAGCATGCATTTTATGTAAGGAGCTGCTTCCTCTTGCATTTTCTAAGGGTTTGCTTCCCCGGAATAACGGCCAGTGCTGTGATGGGGATCGAACCCAGCACCTTCCATTTGTGAGCCGTGCCACCTAACCACTAGGCCACGCCGTCCCCATAGTGGGGATATAAACATGCTGGAAAGAATTCAAAAAAGAGCGACAAAACTGATAGTGAGATTCTAAAATTACAGTTATGAGGAAAGACTCAGAAAAACCGGCCTACAATGTCTAGAAGAGAAAATAATTCGAGGTGACTTAATAAAGGTTTATAAGATGATCAGAGGAATGGATAGATTATAACAAGTTTTTTTTTTTTTAAATTACATCCACCAACAAGAACAAGAGGGCATAGCTACAAATTAACTAAACAGAGGTCCAGATTAGATATTAGGAAATATTTTTTTAGTCAGAGAGTGGTGAATGTTTGGAATGCATTGCCCCGGGAGGTAGTGGAGTCAGGGGCAGTTAATGCATTTAAGAATAAATTGGATGCGCATAGCTTTTAGAGCAAGGTGATGTAAATGAAACTGGTTGTATACAGACTCTGAAGAGTCTTCTAAACCAGTATAAAGACGTTAAGTTAAGTTAAGGTGTCAATGTAACCCGGCAGGATGTGCTGAACAACAGGTGTCAATGTTGCCTGTACTAAAATAAGCCACATTCCCTATGCCGGGTACATTCTAGTGAGCAAGAGCCGCTATAAGCTCTAGCCGCGGGGACGAAACATTGGTCAACAAACCAACCTGCAGCCGTGCAGTCACCGCATGGAGAAGGAAGGAAATTGGAGACAACCAGAATCAAAGGGTAAACCGGGTAAAGGCAGAGTAGGGCAACTGGCTGAGACCCACGATGTCAAACCTGGAGATAGAGAGAACCGAGCTGAAGCAGAAGCTGTGAAGCTGCCACTTGGGCCTGGAAAGGACTGGGGATTTCGTCCTAGCGACGGGGCTGCAGATCCAGGATTTCGTCCTAGCTACAGGGCTGCAGATCCAGGATTTCGTCCTAGCGACGGGGCTGCAGATCCAGGATTTCGTCCTAGCGACGGGGCTGCAGATCCAGGATTTCGTCCTAGTGACGGGGCTGCAGATCCAGGATTTCGTCCTAGCGACAGGGCTGTAGATCCAGGATTTCGTCCTAGCGACGGGGCTGCAGATCCAGGATTTCGTCCTAGCGACGGGGCTGCAGATCCAGGATTTCGTCCTAGTGACGGGGCTGCAGATCCAGGATTTCGTCCTAGCGACAGGGCTGTAGATCCAGGATTTCGTCCTAGCGACAGGGCTGTAGATCCAGGATTTCGTCCTAGCGACGGGGCTGCAGATCTAGCTTGACCAAAAAGCCTGAACGCAGAAGAACATATTAATTCGCATAAAACAAAAATCCAGAAATGTGAGTAGCGAATAATACGCTTGAGTTGCCGCTTGATCAAATATTTATAAAAAGTAATTATTGCGACGGAAATTTATTCCATGGCAAATAGATCATGGGCCCAGCATCTGACATTAAAAAGTGGTCAACGGGTTTACGTGTATAAACAGCTTATCGAACGGAAAAGAATAGGTTATATTCAGGTCTGAGATCAATCTTTTGATGTGTAGGATGGTCCCAATAAAGACTTGCTTTTAAAGATGTTGATAAGTTCTGGACTGAAGAGTATTACATATCCATAACAGCTTTTTGTTGTATGAAACACAAACCATCATTTCTCTAAGTTTTCTTCCTATTGTCAGAGGTGGTCCTCATATATAGTCCAAGAATTCTTATCTATCCTCGAGAGGACAGTATTTGTAGGTGGATTGTTCTCTCTTCAGATTACGATACACACTGCACCGATAAAGGCTCCCTCGTTTAGCCTTTTTACATAAACATGTATATATCTTTATTACGATGTTTTCAAGTATTACAAATTTGACTTACATTGTTCGGCCAGATCAAATTTCATGAATGTAATAAAGGCAATTTCTTGTAATGATGTAGGCAGATCACCGGAAGTTACAATATGACTGTTTAAAGTGAGTACTATTTACTGAACTTAGAAGAAGAATCAACAAAATACGTGCAAGTTAATGTTTTAAAGAGTGTCCACCAAAGAAATACCTTTGAATTACTGTAAACAATTGAAATACCAGTCCTGTTTACGTGTACTAGTTTTTGTATACTTAAAAGACGCAAAAATAAAAATTATCCAATGAAATCGTTGTGCCTTATTATCATGATGACTATCATTTTCCGTTCTGAACGTCATCCTTTTCTGTCCAATGGTCGTTGAGTTCCAGATTTTCAAAGACAAGCACGAAATTTGAAACGTACCATTAATCTCAGCTTGTCGACAGGTGTGGTGGTACGGTCATTCTTTCGGCTCCTTACCTTCAGTAAATGTGCCAGGTACTCATTTACAAATGGCTAAAATGTTGTGTGTAGATACTGCGGATCGACTTCGATCCATTGGCCGCGAAGAAGATTCGGTCTAACACCTATTTCACTCAACCACCTCACAACTGTACTCAAGTTTAAATACAGCCACTTTCTATCAGAATTCATGAAGGAGCTAACGCCCATATTGACAAATCGTCGCCGTCGCCCTACACCAGCTAATCTTCGGCACACCTGGATAAACAGAAACTTCAAACAAACGTTCGTTCAGACGACTATTAGCATGCTCGTTGCTATGGTAACAAATCGGATTACGTGCACTGGAACCTTCCAAGGGAAAACGTTTCCCGCTATCTGTAGGGTAAGCCACCTATATATACGGCAGTTACTGACTATTGGGTTGACTTATAATGTGCGAAAGAAATTTATAGATTGTGATAACATAACATTCTTGTACGTCTTGTCTACGAACACATTCACGCGTGCACATACACACGCACGCCACACACACAAACATGTATATATATATTTATCATAAACGTCTCTGTAGACCATGCGCGTGGCGCCCTGTTGTGACAGATTTAGTCTGGTCAGACACATTTTGTCTCCCTACTGACACATTTTGTTGTCTAGGGGAACGCGCAAGCGCAGTTATATACTTGTTTTAATTTAGAGGTGGGCCTTCCATCTGACCGGATCACTCACGTTGGAAAGTACCGTGGCGGAGTAATAGCGACGCTATTTTGAAAGTAGCGCCCACTTAGAAAATAGTCCGGTGTTATAAAAGCCGATGACGGGCCGGGAGCTAGGGATGGAGGTACTTGAGGCTCACCCTGGGGGCCACTCTTCTCCTTCTCTCTTCTCTTACCTCACTCTGTTTCATTTGACTCTATCCTACAGTCACACACTTGCACAACTTTCACACGCGCCCTCATGGTGAGTCCCTTCCATTGCACTTTGGTTGGGCTAGCTTCTGAGGGCGCACAAACCTAGCATAGATACATACAGACGCACACATGCATCCAAGCACTGGTTTATGCGTCCTGATATCGCCCAATGGACTACGGTCTGGGGTGGAAAATGGCGCGCCTCCGCCAGTAGAAACTAGTGAGGCAAACATCTAAGCAACAAAAAAAAAGAGCTAGGGATGGACTATACGCGATTGGCAGAGCGCAAGAGGTTGAAGAATAGATACTCTACGCGATTTGAGATACAGATTCTACGCGATTTGCAGAGCGACGAACCTTACACGATTTGCAGAGCGATACATGGAAGAGGCAGACATTTGAACGACGTACATTTAGAGATTGTCAGCACGAGGTTTTCCAGCGCTCAGCACCCAGCACAAGTTGCACGAGGTTTGCCAGCGCTCGACACCCTGCACGAGTTCAGTCCGAGCGATCGAGAGCTGGACACTTCGCACGAGATTTTCCTGCGCTCGACACATTTGAACGGCGTATATTAAGAGATTGTCAGCCCTAGATTCTCCAGCGCTCGACACTTTGCATGAGGTTTCCTAGCGCTCCACTCCTGAACGAGTTTGCCACTTTACTTTCAACTGAACGTCACAGCGTCTGAGTTTTAAATTGTGAGTAGCATCTCATCTAGGTTGAGGTGTGACCAGCACCAGCCGCGTGGGCGATCTTTTGAATTGTTGTCAGTCATAATTATCCACAGGGGGAGTGAACGTTGCCATCTGAAACGTGTGTTGACCCGCGAAAAGTTGTCACGTGGTCAGCCGGCCCTTGTTCAACACGCGTCAATTCAAACCTGCGGCTGCTTTATTTAGTTTTTCCTGACATCCATCACGCAATTCAACAGGCGGCACTGAGGAATAGGACCAAGGGCGATCTACCTGGGTTGGGGTCACAGCACGAAGTACTTATCGGCGTCATTCCGCCATAATTCGGACTTGCGTCACGGCAGTCCAAGCACGGAAAAAGTGACTGTTGACTATAGTTTAGGTGTAGCGGTAGAAAGAATTAGGTTAGGTAATCCGTGGATATGAGTGAGTGAGTTGTGAATAGTAGAAGAGTGCCAGTGTAGTAAGTAAGGAATTCAGAATGTGTTTATTGTGTTAGTTAGCTGTGTTAGATTCTTTTGGTTAAGGTGGATAGACGAAGAGCGGCCGTAAATACGTTAGAAAGAGCAAGATCCTGTTCTGTCTGCTACACTGTGATTAGCCTTTCCATAGTGCTAACCCGGGCGCTGAATATGGAGACCCTGCCCTGCTCAAACTGCAGTATCTCCCTCTCGGCCTCACTGGTGTAATTCCCAAAAGAAACGCAATGCATGACAATTTGGCACTAGCTCACTGCATCAGCTGCTGCAATGAGTTCACAATTTTGAAACCATCCGGCTTTTTCTGTTTGGGTTTACTCCTGTAGCCCTACCCTCTCCCGAGATTTTCACAAGACATTAGAGTCGTTTCCCCCAGATGCTAGTTACTCGAGACATCCGATGATACCCTAATCGTCTCAGGAGTAGCCAGCACTTCCTGGCACTTGTGGGTTTAAAATCAGAGTTTCCCCTCTAACGAACATCGTCTATCCGGGTTTAGAGTCAGAGTTTATTTTCTCTTAGATTGGCTGCCAAACCAAGACTAATGAGCCCAATCTGTACCCTCAGTTATACCGCCGGGTCCTCAGACACGGTAAAAATAGGTGACATGATTATCACAAACTTCCGATTTGCTGATGATATTGATGTATTGGCAGGCACAGAAAGGGAACTCCAGGAGTTGATTCGTAGCTTGGATAGAGCGGCCCTGCGTTTTGGTATGGAAATAAATGCAGATAAAACAAAACTCATGACCAATAATATAGCAGGGTTTAAATCTGTAATAGAGGCGAATGGGCAGGAACTTGAGGTGGTAAAACGTTTCAAATATCTGAGATCATTGATCAGTAAAGAGGGATCGAGGTCAGAGGAATTGCAAGAATAGCACAAACAACAGCGGCGCTGACTCGGCTGAAACCTATATGGCAAGACAAGCGGCTCGCCCTAGGCATAAAAGTTCGACTAATGCGCTCTTTGGTGCTATCAATATTTCTGTATGCCTGCGAGACCTGGACCATTACAGCAGATATCCAGGGCAGAATACGTGCAATGGAAATGAGGTGAGATAGTAAACTCCTAGATGTTATATATAAAGATCGTGTCACGAACGTAGAAATCCGTCAGAGAGTTGGAGACGCTACAGGTCCTTTTGAAGATCTGTTCACAGCTATCAAAAGACGAAAGATGGCCTGGTGCAGGCACGTCGCGAGGTCCAACGGAATTACCAACTCGATACTCTTTGGTTCCGTACCGGGACAGAGAGGGCGAGGACGCCCAAGGAAGAGATGGGTGGACAACATCACTGAGTTGTCAGGCCTTCGTCCCGGTGAGATACAACAGGCGGCGATAGACAGAGAAGGATGGCTTGGGATTTTGGGAGTTTTCATGTGTGCCCCAACGACCTGATGGGTTACGGGATGAACTGAACTGAACATGTCATTTTAAGGTCGTCTCCATTATTCTCTCCAAAAATATATTGAAGAGTGTTGGGGAAAGTATACATCCATGTCTCACACCCAACGTCGTACGAAACCAATCGCCTAGCGTTCCCTCTACCGAGACTGCGCTTGTCGCCTGCTCATAATGGTTTGTAATTACCCTCACAATATCACTGTTGAACTTATAATGCGTCATTGTTGACCATAGCGCCGCATGCCACACTATGTCAACCGTCTTTCTAAAGTCAATGAAGGCATGGTAGAGTTGTTGTTGATAATCTGAGTACTTCTCATTCATTAGCCGAAGATTAAATATCTGCTCGATAGTACTCCTTCCCGCTCGAAAGCCCGCTTGTTCTTCGGCAATGATATTCTCTGCCTGTGATTTCAGTCTGTTAAGTATTATTCTCTACAGAACTTTACTTGGATGACTTATCAGACTGATTGTTCGATAGTTCTGACACATATTTAGGTTTCCTGATTTAGGCAGTGGTATAATTACTGATTTTGTCCAGCTGGTGGGCCACTCTCCTGTCTGCCAAATTCTATTGCAGATGTATGTCAGGGTATCAATTGTTGCCTCACCTCCCACTTGTAGGAGCTCTGCTGGGATATTATCCACACCTACAGCCTTCCCTCTCTTCAGCATTTTAACGGCTTCATATACTTCTTCCCTTGTTATCGGTTGATTTTCCTCTATCAGACTCACTTCAGGAGACATTACATTTCTTGAGTCACCTCGTCCTTCATGCTTATATAGTTCCGAACAGTACTCTGTCCAGCGCTCACAAATGTCTCGAGCTTATATGAGACATGTCCTGAATCGTTGTATTTCGACTTTGTACAGACCTTACTAAGTCCTTGACTAATGTATATGCCCCCTTGGCCTCATTTCTTCCTAGATTTTGTTCGATATCTGCACACTGAGTCGCTATCCATTCCACCTTGGCCTGTTTCATCTTGGCCTTTATGTTTCCATTTATCTCTCTATATTGCTAAATCCCATCTAGTGTTTTCTTCGCTCTCTTCATGTCACATAAATCCAGTATTTCACTCGTGATTCATGCTTTCTTCTTAATCCTGCACCTACCTAGAACCTCAGATGCCGTGGAGATTAATGCCGAATTCAGGGCTTCATTTATCGTCTCAACATCTGCCTCCTCGTTAAGAACCAAAATAGGTGCGAATCGTCCCCCCAGCACCGCACCAAAGGTCTCCACTATATCCGGGCACTTCAACTTCTCCAAGTCAAATCTCAGTCTAGTTATCTCTCTTTTCAGAACTTTCTTTAGTCTGAGATGCATGGTCATCAGCACTAAGTCGTGGTCGCTCCCTATATCGGCCCCTAGGAAACTTCTTGTCCGGGCGCCATTGATGCTAGATCTGAATCTCCTTTGGACCAGAATAGAGTCTATTTGACTATGAAGCGTACCATTTGGGCTGTGCCACGTCCACCGTCTCGACATTGTATGTGGTCCT
Organism: Ariolimax columbianus; assembly: GCA_036924085.1. NCBI lineage: Eukaryota > Metazoa > Mollusca > Gastropoda > Stylommatophora > Arionidae > Ariolimax > Ariolimax columbianus. The sequence continues at coordinate 84,307,189 of JAVGWX010000011.1, read as the reverse complement.
AGCGTATTCGTTACTATTAGCTTATTATAATACGCAAATTCCAGGAGTCTCAGTCCTCTATCGTTCGTGGTCACATTTCCATATGCTCCACATGTGCCTTTCCAGACACGTACCCTGTCTTCGCCAATTTTGGCATTCCAATCTCCCTGTACTACCAGTATATCCTTCTTCGGTACCTCGTTCACCAAAGCCTGCAATTCCTCGTAGAAGCTCTCAACCTCGCTGTCCTCGTAATCTGAGGTAGGTGCATAGCATTGTATCACCGTGACATTGGAGGGCTTTGCATTTAGTCGTATACTGAGCCATCGGCTTGATACTGGTCAGTAACCCAATACACAACTTGCTGTGTCTTTGTGCACAAGCATTCCAACTCCATGAAGGTGTTTGTCAGGTCTTTCACTGTAATAGAACTTGTGACCTTCTTCTGTGGTGTGTTTTCCGACATATTTCCAACGTGTTTCGCATATGCCAAGCACATTCCAGTGGGATCTATCCATGTCATGGGTCAGTTGGGGATGGCGTGGCCTAGTGGTTAAGTGGCACGGCTCACAACCAGAAGGTGCTGGGTTCGATCCCCATCACAGCACCGGTAGTTACCCCGGGGAAGCAAACCCTTAGAAAATGCAGGAGGAAGCAGACCCTTACATAAAATGCATGCTGAAGTCGGATGCACTGGGCCGACAGGCGCAAAATAAAAACCACAGTGTAACGCACATACGCCTTGGGGAATAGATAAATAAGGCGAACGCAAAAAACCAAAAAAAAACCAAAAAAAAAAAAAAGGGTCACTTCTTTTATCTTCCCACTTGCACTTAGAGTTCTAACATTCCAAGTGCCCAGAATGAAATCCTCTCTTCTGAGTCTTATGGTAACGCCAGTTGCACACTTAACACCGCCCTGGTGTGGGACGACAGGCGCGGTCCTTGTTGACCCGGGCTGCGACCGATCCGGTATAATAGATTTCGTTATTGTCCTCATGTGTGATTCTTAGGCTTGAAATCACCTGGCGGCGCCCATCTCATCTCCAAGCTGTGGTGGGCCAACATCTGCATTTAATCTGGAGAAGCCCGTCCCCCCAGGCGAGCCATTGCCTCGTTAGTCTAGAGCCTCACGGTTCTAGTTGCCCAGTGTGTACCACGAGGACGTGAGGTTGGCTTGTGAGCTCACTTAATCGGCAGGCTACTAATTTCACTTTTCACTCTTCCAGGGAAGAGCTAGCCGACCTCAGCGCCACTGGAATGTGGTGCCAAGCCCGAGCACACCTTACACCTTACTTATATATATATGGGAAATAATTTTATAATACACACACTTCGGTAGTAAATCTAAAATATAAGTCGGTTTAATAAAAAAAAACATTAAAAAGTCGAACGATAGGAGCTTCGATCTGCTACCAGCAGCACGCGCAAGCATTGACACGATTGGTTCTCTCTAAATTGTATTAATTGGCCGGTAACAGTGGTTGTTTAGGATTTAAAGATCAAATGGTATCTTACACTTGCGCAAGTTGGCCAAGAAAATTGGGTTATGTATTACCTATTTGCCATCAACTAACTTGCATCATATTTTAAAGGAATTAACAAAACGCCGAGAAAAAAAATTGTAATGATCTACAAATCATCCATATCAATGTTAATAAAAATGTCAGCTGCAAATATCTTTTTGTTCTCGTGTCATGAAATCTTCACACACACACACACGCACACACACACATGCACGCGCATATATATATATATATATATATATATATATATATATATATATATATATATATATATATTCTTTCTTTTCGCTTTCTATCCTGCTTGTGCCTTTCAGCTTACGATTTTGAAGATGTTTCTTGACCGGTCCCTAGTACGTGCTTCGTTCAAGGAGAACTCAACTGATTTGGGTTATTTTTGTTATCCATCTTTTCGTGGTGGCGCCTTTGATTTTGCATCCATTGCGTATGTATAGAACTGATTTCTGGGAATACCATCTGGTGTTTGACGTGTCACGTTGCCGAAGCTTTTGATGTGATATCTCATGATTAGACCTAGCACTGATGTTTTACCTAATGGTTTGCTGATATCGTCGTTATATATGCATTTTCATAAACTCACAAATACATACACCCATTCATCATTACCATTAAGTGCCATGACAAGAAGTGCCGGATTGCCCATTAGTTTTTACCCGTATAACATCACCATAAGAGCTGCATGGCTATTCCTGGTCCTTGCATACCCGAAGAAACATTGTATTTATAAATAGATTGTTTATTATGTACCCCAAATAAGTTTTCTAATGCCTAAATAATATGGGCTTTTTTAAGCCATATTGCGCAGCAGGCAAATAACAACTGTTCATTTGATATTCAATTGACCTCAAATTTACTGCGCACTGCAGCGGTACTTGGTATCAACCAAAGGTATTTGTGATCTGCACAATGTATGTGTGGGCATTGAGTTGTATGTATGGTGTTATGTTGTATCTGCTGCGTTATGTTGTATGTGTGGCGTTGAGTTGTATGTATAGCGTTAAGTTGTATGTGTGGGCGTTGAGTTGTATGTATTGCGTTGTGTGGTATCAGTGAGGTTATGTTGAATGTGTGCCGTTATGTTGTATGTGTGGCGTTATGGTGTATGTTTTGCAATTTGTGGTATATGTGGCATTATGTTGTATGTGTGGCGCTGAGTTGTATGTATGGACGCAGAGCTGTATGTATGGCGTTATGTTGTATATATGGCATTATGTTGTATGTATGGTGTGTATGATGTATGTGTGTCTTCAACATTGATGTCACTTTCTGGGAGATGCTTGCACAGAACCATTCTACTTGTTACTCTAGCATCAAACAAGGTGCTCAGATCGTAGAGCAAAACATCGTCACCAAGGCTCAGAGAAAGCTAGCGTCCAGTCTGGTAGAGTCTGCCTCGGCATGATTGGACTTTACAGTCATATTAGATCGTATATTGAAGCACAAGTCTGATGATGTCGTCCGTCACCTTCGCTTGCAATTGGCAGCTTTTGTGAATCGTGAATTATGTGTGTGTGTGTGGCGTATATGTGTGTGACGTGTATTTTGTATATGTGGGTGCACAAACAAACCAAATCTAATAATGTAGGAGCCCATATCCTGGTGTCAAAAAGTTTTTTTTTAAATAGTTTCATCAATAGACCACAGACGCTTTGTTAAGCACACTTTAACCTGATATCCTATACCGGGTCAGCTGACCTCTATACTATTAGTTGTGTAGATAGATGGTACTGCATATTTCCGTAAGTTCTGTCTAAATAAGTTTTGTTGCATATTTCCTTAAGTTATGTCTAGATAAGTTGTTTTGCATATTTCATTAAGTTATGTCTTAGATAAGTTGTTTTGCATATTTCATTAAGTTCTGTGTTGTGAACCAGTTGAGAGATTTATACATAGCATGACGATGCACGGTCACAGTGTTACAAAGCTTATACAAATGTATTTTGCCTTTTGTAAAAGCACGACATAGATAATTGAACGGATAATCAAAAGCATTGGACAGATTTGCTGAAGATCATGAAAAGAACACAGCTCAACAGGAAGAAAAAGGTCTCCTCTCTAAGTTATTCAATTTTGCTGGTCTGGTCACGGATAATGGAGAAATATCATTAAATAATGAAAACGATACACCCTGAAAGACAATAATTTTAACAATTTGACAATAATGAACATCAAACCTATCATTCTCTAAGAAAAACAAATAAGTGTTTTCAATACTGTGTTGTATTGACCATAATATTAATCCTAAAAAATGTTGGGGAAATAATAATTTTAAAGATAAATCGGCAAGTATTGCTAACAGAATAACATTCAATTTTATTAATAAAACTATACGTACCGTCCGTCTACTACGACTGGATGGGGCTAGAGGAAAATATTCTCCAACAGATAAAAATTAGTTCAAACACGAGTCCGCCCAGTGGCATTCCATATTTTAATTAAGCCTTGATTTCAAATGGTGTTGACGAAAAAAATCTGTGACAAATCTCTGTCCTTTGAAAATCTCAAACTTCAGATGTCTGTTTTCATATCAAGTTTTTCATAACGGCGTTATATATTTTTGTCTCCATCTTTCTCGTCCACCATTACCCTCAATCTTTCCTGTTGTCACAAGATCTTCTAGACATTCCTCTATGAACCTGTACTGTTTTTTTTAGTTTACATAGTTTGTTTTTTTTGTAATGTGTTTGCTAGCTGCTCTATGTGTAATTAATATTGGTAGCTTAATGTATCTGCTAGCTGCTCTGCATATAATTATATTGGGAGCTTAATGTGTTTGCTAGCTGCTCCATGGATAATTAATATTGGTAGCTTAATGTGTTAACCCATTGTTTAAGAGTGATATCCCTACATTAATTGTGGTTCTGCACGTTGTATATTCCACACATCTACACGCACTCATATTGACATGTTTGTAGTTATATCCCACACACCTACACATCCACACGCACTCCTATCGACATGTTTGTTCGAAAGTTTCGTATTACTAAAAGCATATATATCATCATCTAGTGCCATCCTTGGATTTTTGTCTGTTTTTTCTCTTTCATAGTCTGTTATGCTGTCTCAAAGGAATCTACATTGTATTGTTTGTTATGATATTGATTGAAGATATTCAAATAAAAACACACACACACAAACTTACACACAAACACGAATTATAAATCTCATTATCAGACTTTCAACTTGCCGTCGGTAAACAAGGTCATTTCGGTCATTTATTAATTAAGCGAGCCCTGGCTGATTAGTTGAGACACGCTACAAACAAACACGCATTCGATCTGTCACATTCGCTTGACGTTTTATCTACCCACCGACATGAATCAGGATTTACAGGAAATAACTGTGACGTTTGGTATGGAAGTTATCCATTCGTCACCAGGTGTGTTGTATGGACAAGCCTAGGTACCACACCCCGTGGTCTATTTAGGAGGGTGGATAGCGCATGATTAGAGTTGACATGACATGTTGATTGAGTGACAGAGGTTCGAGAATCACGGACTTTCGGTTGTCCCACCCACAATCTTCGTGTCTGCCCTAAACACAACTTCCACTAATGTCCTAAACACAACTTCCACTAATGTCCTAAACACAACTTCCATTAATGTCCTAAACACAACTTCCGCTGATATCCTAAACACAACTTCCACTAATGTCCTAAACATAACTTCCGCTGATATCCTAAACACAACTTCCACTAATGTCCTAAACACAACTGCCACTAATGTCCTAAACACAACTTCCACTAATGTCCTAAGCACAACTGCCACTAATGTCCTAAACACAACTGCCACTAATGTCCTAAACACAACTTCCACTAATATCCTAAACACAACTTCCACTAATGTCCTAAACACAACTGCCACTAATGTCCTAAACACAACTGCCACTAATGTCCTAAACACAACTTCCACTAATGTCCTAAACACAATTTCCACTAATGTCCTAAATTCACCTTGTCTCACTCCTAAACTTTGCTGCTGTCTCACTCCTAAACTTTGCTGCAGTGCCACCCATCCTTTGCTGCTGTTGTCGGTGTCATGTAGCAACAATGGTCTCACAATGAACACTATAAAAACTGCTCCTGGATAGACGTTCATTGAACCAATAATTACCCTACAGAACCAGTGTCTCCAGGCAACCGCCAGCTTCACCTACCTTGGCAGTATCCTCACTAGAGAGGCGAATATCGACTACCAGGTGAATAACAGAGTTGCAAAGACGAGCTCGTCGTTTGGCTGGCTGCAAGCAAACGTCTGAAACCAACAGGGCAGGGCATCAATTCCGCCACCAATGTTAAAGTGTATCGTGCTGTAGTGTTAACCACTCTGTTGGATGTCTGTCTGCGAACATTGACAGTGTGTAGCGGTATGCCAGATAGCTACATCGTTTTTATTTGATCTGTATGTGTTCAGGATCAGGTGGCATGTTTAAGTGACTAACTCTGAAATTATTAGATAGACTAACATGTTAATTATTCCTATATGTTTTTCTTGCGTTCGCCGTATTTCTCTAATCCCCAAGGCGGTGTGGGTTTTATTTTGCGCCCATCGGCCCAGTGCATCCGACTTCAGCATGCATTTTATGTAAGGGCCTGCTTCCTCCTGCATTTTCTAAGGGTTTGCTTCCCCGGGGTAACGGCCGGCGCTATGATGGGGATCGAACCCGGCACCTCCTGGTTGTGAGCCGTGTCACTTAACCACTAGCCCACGCCGTCCCCCAAGTATTCATTTGCTTTTGCAAACAAGCGAGATAGATGAACGAAACATGTTGTCCCTATGTCCAATAAACGCGTGTCCAAGCAGCAGTTAAACGGTAGGTTCAGAATAGGCAGATGTACATTGGGAGAGGGGAGACACCGGGACACAAAAGAAATGCTACAGTGACATATTGAAAGTATCTCTAAAAATCTTCAACATTGATGTCACCTCATGGGAATTGCTTGCACAGAAATGTTCCACCTGGCACACTAGCATCTCAAAAGGTGTTCAGATCGCAAGAGTGACACCTGAAATAGTCCAATATACGATGACTCCACAGAAACCTCCTCACACTTGTGCAGAGCCTGTCGTGCTATGATTGGTCGTTTTAGCCATATGAAAATACATCTCATAGCACATGTCTCATGCTGTCACCATCTTGGCTTCAGACAGGCAACTATTATATCTAGATGTCACGGTCATCAATTATTTTCTCCATTCTTTCGGCCATTCTCCATGTTCCTCCGCAAGCAAATAAAGACGAGTTAACATACGATCTGATTACTCCCATTTTTAAATTTTGAGTGACTGTCTTGGATGCCAATATATGACTTGTTGGATGAAAATATATGACTCATGTTGGATGCCAATATATGACTTATGTTGGATGCCAATATATGAATCATGTTGGATGAAAATATATGACTCATGTTGGATGCCAATATATGACTTATGTTGGATGTCAATATATAACTCATGTTGGATGCCAATATATGAATCATGTTGGATGAAAATATATGACTCATGTTGGATGCCAATATATAACTCATGTTGGATGCCAATATATAACTCATGTTGGATGCCAATATATGAATCATGTTGGATGAAAATATATGACTCATGTTGGATGCCAATATATAACTCATGTTGGAGGCCAATATATGACTTATGTTGGATGCCAATATATAACTCATGTTGGAGGCCAATATATGACTTATGTTGGATGAAAATAGATGTTATCACATCATTTAGCATGTCCTTTGCAGAACGTCGCTCTAACAACAACAGACTTGTAAGACTATCTCTGGCCAGAACTCCCACCTCTATCGCTGTCATCTTCAGGAAGTCCGTGATGATGTGTGTCCATCTTCTCTACGGTCTACCTCTGTCCCGTCATCCAGACTCCATACCCTCCAGTACTGTTCTCTCAAAGCCATCATGCCGTTTGATGTGCCCAAAATAATTCAGCTTTCTAGATAAGATATTGTTTACTAACCCAGTTTTCCTCGATATCCAGTTCTTTTAGGATATCTTGATTTTTCTCTTTTGTCTCTATGTTAAGAATTTTCATGTTGCATTTTAGTTCAAAAGATTCAATCTTTCTCTTAAGTGTTTGTATGGTGTTCCATGTTTCACATCCGTACGTTGTCACCGGGAAGATACAAGTTCCAAGAATTGTTATTTCCTCCATGTTATTAGTGTTCTGTTATAGATACAAGTTCCAAGAATTGTTATTTTTTCCATGTTATTAGTGTTCTGTTATAGATACAAGTTCCAAGAATTGTTATTTTCTCCATGTTATTAGTGTTCTGTTGTAGATACAAGTTCCAAGAATTGTTATTTTCTCCATGTTATTAGTGTTCTGTTATAGATACAAGTTCCAGGAATTGTTATTTTCTCCATGTTATTAGTGTTCTGTTATAGATACAAGTTCCAAGAATTGTTATTTTCTCCATGTTATTAGTGTTCTGTTATAGATACAAGTTCCAAGAATTGTTATTTTCTCCATGTTATTAGTGTTCTGTTATAGATACAAGTTCCAAGAATTGTTATTTTCTCTTTCTTACTCTCTTTTAAACTTAGAACCAGGCTGACGTTTCGCGGGCTATTCTGACCGCTGCTTGTTCTTCCTGATATAATGATTTGATCAATTGAATCAAGTACGCTGAGAAGACCATGTCTCTCATTATGTTCCACAACGCTTATGGCTGCACACAGTGGAACGCCTTCATGAAATCTGTAAAGCAAGTGTGCAACATCGACATTGTACTCTCTGCATTCTTGAATTATATTTCTTATGTTGAGGATGTGATCTCTGGATTATCTTGCCTAAGCCCTGCCTGTGCTTCATAGACCTCCTCCTTAAGCTTGTTCTCTAGCCTCTTCATGATGATCCGGAGAAGGATTTCGCTGGCAAGACTTATTAAAGCGATGGCTCGATAGTTGATGCATTGCTTCAAGTCGCCTTTCTTTGGGAGCGGTATGTACATAGATCTTGTTGATGCTCTTGGCCATATTGCCATGTGGCAGACCTTACTACATAGTGTGTGATAGGTGCTGACACTGACGTCCATCATGCTTTAATAACATTCAATAGATATATTTTTGCATCCTGGTGGTTTCCCTTTCTTCAAACCTTGGATTGTGGAACGGACCTCTTCTACACTAACTTAACTTAACATCTTTATACTGATTTAGAAGACCCTGCAGAGTCTGTATACAACCAGTTACATTTACATCACCTTGCTCTAAAATCTATGCGCATCCAGTTTATTCTTAAATGCATTAACTGTCCCTGCCTCCACTACCTCCCCTGGCAATGCATTCCAAGCAGACACCACTCTCTGACTAAAAAAATATTTCCTAATATCTAACCTGGACCTCTCTTTAATCAGCTTGTAGCTATGCCCTCGTGTTATTGTAGGTGGCTGTATTTTAAAAAACTTGTTATAGTCTAATTTATCGATTCCTCTGATCATCTTATAAACCTGTATTAAGTCACCACGAATTCTTCTCTCTTCGAGACACTGTAGGCCGGTTGTTCTGAGTCGTTCCTCATAACTGTAATTCTGGAATCCCACTATCATCTTTGTCGCTCTTTTTTGTATTCTTTCTAGCATGTTTATGTTCCCTCTATGATAAGGACTCCACACCTGTACACAGTACTCCAATCTAAGTCTAACTAAAGCTTTATACAGTTTGACGATCACGTCCTTGCTCCTATGTTTAATATTTCTTTTTATCATACCTAACATTGCATTTGCCTTTTTCACTGCTACCTTAACTTGCTCACTCACCTTTCCTGTATGATCTATTATAACCCCTAGGTCCCTTTCCTTATCTATCTTTCTAATATTGTTTTCTCCCATTCTGTAATTATGTTCCATATTGGATCTACCCATGTGGATGACTGTACATTTATCTACATTAAACTCCATTTGCCAGCTTACAGACCATTCTCGAATTTTATCTAAATCCGACATCAATATATCCACTTCCGCTTTAGATGAGACACTACTGCATAGTTTTGTGTCATCAGCAAATTTTGCAATCATGGATCTCATATCAATGTCCAAATCATTTATATATATCAAGAACAAAATTGGTCCTAGGAACTAGGTTCCGGCTCTGGATCAGATGGCTTATGCGTTGTGTTGGAGCCGCATCCGGTTGTTTTATACATTTCTCTGCAGAATTCCTTTAATCTTTCCAGTATGTCCTTGCTTTCTATTAATGCACTGCCATTTCTATCATGTATGACATACAATGACGGTTTGAATTCGTCGGTTAGTATTTTGATTTCGATGAGAGCATCCCCTTTTTTTCCAACGTTTTTTGTAACTCTTCTATTCTGCTACACGTGTCCAATATGTGTTGTTTCTTGTCCTTCCAGATCTCTCTTCTAATTTCTCTTTTACTGTTTCTGTAAATGTCGTTACTGCGCTTTATCCCAGATTGTTTTAACTTTTCTCTTTTTTTAATGTCTAAGGGTCTTTTCTGTGATGTAAATCTGAGGTTTTAAAAAGGATGTGGCCATGCCTATTCTCTTCTTCACGTCCATATTCATCTCCCATTTTTTCTTTATTATATTTCTAAGATGAAAGACCGTATCACAAACGATGAAGTACGACGAAGAATCGAAAATCCCAGTGGACTTTACGACAAACGACTAAAGCTGGTTTGGTAGGGTGAGGTCTCAAAGTCTAAATACCTTTGCAAATATGATACTGCGGGGCACAGTACAAGGCAAGAGAAGGTGGAGACGTCCGAGAATATCATAGAAACACAACATCCATGAATGGGCTAACCTACGAACACAGGAGGCACAAAAAGCAACCAATAACAGAGAGGGGTTATGGAATGTCAGATCTCAAGAGGTCACGGGATGAACTGAAATGAACAAGATAGAGGACGCTCTTGACCTGTTCCAGTATTTAACAGACCGTCATCAATTTAGTACTATCAGTAATAATGTATAATTGATATACATGACTTTTGTTCTTGACTTTAATCCCCAATTCTTGTGAAGCTTGTTCGCTTTCATACAGAAGAACTGTCGTCCGGATATCTAAGATTAATTATTTTTACTCCCCCGATAAGGAATTTTGGCATTTTCTCTTTCTGACGATAACTATGTTCTTTGTCAATGTTAAGCAGACAAGGAGACAGGAAGCATCTTTGTCTTAACTCTCCTTTTACATATATGCACCGTTCTTACAACGGCAGTTTGCTCCCAGCATTCTTGTGTATTTGCATCCATACCTCTACCTCTGCTTTCTGAATATGTCATTCTTTTCTCATGCTCAACTTTGTCCAAGACCTTTTTTGTTGTCTATAAATCACATGCACATATATGATCGTTGTCATTCCACATATTTGTCTGCTAATTATCATTACACAGAAAGGTGCTTCTTTTATTCCGCTATTCTATCTAAATTCAAATTGTTGATCCTGAACTTCGTTATAGACTCCACGTCTAACTCTCTCTTGTGTAATGGTGGCAATATTAAAATGATTGACAAGGGGACGGCATGAGCTAGTGTTTAAGTGACATGGCTCACAATCCGAAGGTGTTGGGTTCGATCACCATCACAGCACCGACCGTTACCCCGGGGAAGCAAACCCTTAGAAAACGCTTGAGGAAGCATACCCTTAAATAAAATAGATGCCACAGTCGGATGCACTGGGCCGACAGGCGTAAAATAAAAACCGTAGTGTAACGCACACCGCATTGGGGAATAGAGAAATAAGACCAAAACAAAACAACAATTATGATTTACTTTTGAGACTGTTCGAAACTCTAAACATTACGTTTCGCAAGTGTTTTAAAGGCAGACGTAATCAGGTTGCTCGGTGTGAACCCTGCATGGTGGATGTCATTACACAAATCAGATTTTATCTGCAATAAATTCTTTTAGAGCTTCTGTCATTTCTATGTGCATTGTATTCATGCGTGTTGCTATTCTTTTTCTGATATCTCTTAATGCGTTCTCTGCTTCTGAAATGAGCATGCTTGTGCCGTCACCTCTGTTGTAATCGAACTTATTGCATCGACAGTTCGGTATTATATCTTGTTTATCAAGCAAGATGTTGCCATTTTTGTCCGTAATGCATCCTTCTCCTAGTACCAGCCTTTTTGAAAGATGGATTAACTGTTGAACTTCTTGTCCGTGTCTTATATTACCTAGCGTTCTCATTCTCTCAAACAGAATCCTCACCGCATTCTTCAGTACCTTATATTATGGTATGTTTTTCATTCTTTTTTTTTTCATGTTCTTTAAGATATCGGCTTTTATCGATCCGTATTTTTCGTAAACTTTTTTACCGGTATAATTTTATTCTCTATCTGTATGCCGGTACAATTGTATTCTCTACCTGTATGCCGGTACAATTGTATTCTCTACCTGTATCTGCGGTACAATTTTATTCTCTACCTGTATCTCCGGTAAAAATTGTATTCTCTACCTATATGCCGGTACAATTGTATTCTCTACCTGTATGCTGGTACAATTGTATTCTCTACCTGTATGCCGGTACAATTGTATTCTCTACCTGTATGCCGGTACAATTGTATTCTATAGCTATATGCCGGTACAATTTTATTATCTACCTGTATGCTGGTACAATTGTATTATCTACCTGTATGCCGGTACAATTGTATTCTCTACCTGTATGCCGGTACAATTGTATTCTCTACCTGTATGCAGGTACAATTGTATTCTCTACCTGTATCTCCTGTACAATTGTATTCTCTACCTGTATGCCGGTACAATTGTATTCTCTACCTGTATGTCGGTACAATTGTATTCTCTACCTGTATGCTGGTACAATTGTATTCTCTACCTGTATGCTGGTACAATTTTATTCTCTATCTGTATCTCCTGTACAATTGTATTCTATACCTGTATGCCGGTACAATTTTATTCTCTACCATTATACCGGAACAGTTGTATTCTCTACCTGTAACCGGTACAATTTTATTCTCTACCTGTATGCCGGTACAATTGTATTCTCTACCCGTATGCTTATTGTAATACAGTCTGACGTAGTGCGTATTTCCTCTTTTGGGATTGCTAAATGCTTTCTGAGAGAAGTTCGATCATACTTATTTTTGACTTCAACAGGATAGTCCTGTTTAAGTACTGGCTACTTTAGTACCGACATATCTATTTGAGTTTACTACCGAGTGGTCTGCCTGGCTCTTTGTGTATAACAAGGACAAGAATAGCACTACTGCCTAACAGAGAGCATGTCGTAAGAGGCGACTAACTGTATGACATGACATAACGCCGGCCATGGTTAAGTGGTTTGTTTAGAGCAGCATAGATGGCGCCTAACAAGCTGCGGGTATACTTTACTCTAATGTTTGAGTCTATTAAAATAACTCGCACATCGGTTAACTACTCTCCGTAAGCGCTTATCTCAACACAGCGTAGTATTAAGCTGCTCGAGCCTAGCCCTCTAAGCAGGAAGCCATTCGTCCGGCTCATACAGAGCTGGGAATGGCACAGGGGCTTCTGTCACTCTAGAAGTACAGGTCGACTGAGAATAAGACTAAGATATCTATATGGGGATCCTTTCTATATACTCTTCTATATTGTTCAGACTGATGGATGTTTCAAACACGACAGTATTGTTCGGAATCTAATTCTGTCGCCGTTTACGTTTTTTTCATTGTGACACCATTTTTGAATTGTCAATAATAATGTCAGCCAGATGTTTATTATATCTCATGGGATATTTCATGATAATGTCAGCCAGATGTTTATTATATCTCATGGGATATTTCATGATAATGTCAGCCAGATGTTTTATTATATCTCAAGGGATATTTCATGATAATGTCAGCCAGATGTTTTATTATATCTCATGGGATATTTCATGATAATGTCAGCCAGTTGTTTTATTATATCTCATGGGATATTTCATGATAATGTCAGCCAGATGTTTTATTATATCTCAAGGGATATTTCATGATAATGTCAGCCAGATGTTTTATTATATCTCATGGGATATTTCATGATAATGTCAGCCAGTTGTTTTATTATATCTCATGGGATATTTCATGACAATGTCAGCCAGATGTTTTATTATATCTCATGGGATATTTCATGACAATGTCAGCCAGTTGTTTTATTATATCTCATGGGATATTTCATGACAATGTCAGCCAGATGTTTTATTATATCTCATGGGATATTTCATGATAATGTCAGCCAGTTGTTTTATTATATCTCATGGGATATTTCATGACAATGTCAGCCAGTTGTTTTATTATATCTCATGGGATATTTCATGACAATGTCAGCCAGTTGTTTTATTATATCTCATGGGATATTTCATGACAATGTCAGCCAGTTGTTTTATTATATCTCATGGGATATTTCATGACAATGTCAGCCAGTTGTTTTATTATATCTCATGGGATATTTCATGATAATGTCAGCCAGTTGTTTTATTATATCTCCTGAACTATTCCAAAATAATTTAAGATGTTTTACTATATCTCTTGAACTATTCAAAAATAATGTCAGTCAGATGTTTTACTATACCTCCTGAACTATTCCAAAATAATGTCAGTCAAATGTTTTACTATTTCTATTGGACTATTTCATGTGTATAATTTTCTTGGAGATTATTGGGAACATATGTTACAAATAACTTAATGATTTTGTTTACAAAAATGTATAAACTGAAATCCTTTGTCGTTTTTATTTCTTTCTAGTCCAAATTGAATTAATATTTGTGTATATTTACATTGTCCTATTTTATAGGTCAAATCTCTTATTACTACCAGAGAGTCAGTATATTTGATTGGTTTTGAGGGTGTGTTGTAAATCCCCATAACACTTATATTTATCTATCGCTGCGTTTCCTGAGCTGGTGCATACGTTTATAAAATGGAAATTATGATTGGTTTACCCCTCAACTTTAGCAATATCAATTGATGTTTGTGGTCACATAGATTATTGTTGAACAAAAACGCAAGGCTTCGTTCATGTTTCTACTCCAGAATGGGTTCACCTATATTGATCTTTCCTCGTGTATCCTGCGTCTGAACGTCTATCCCTCTCCAAAACAAATATATCAAATCGCAGAGCACTGGTCTCTAAACAAAAAAATTATTTATTTATCTGTCATTTCTAATTGAATGTTCTAAAACTTGGTCCCAATTTTCAAGCTCACCCTTTCAGTTTGCAAGTAGTTTCTAAGAACGAACCTGCAAAAATAAGCTTTGATTTTCTTAGTATTTTCCGCAAAAAGAAAAATCCACTTGGGAAAAAAAATTGTATTATGTATGGCTATTTTTTCTAAAAATTCTTTTTCAAACCCAGAAAGCTACTTCCCACTCAGCAGACGTTAGTTAAGTCGTTGTACTTGGCAGCGAGTGCAATGTCAGGAGTTGGAGTCTTCTACCCTTGAGGGTAGTTACATTTTCCGACATAATCCCAGTGTGTCAGTGGTACTATTCTCGTCACAGTTCTTCACAGAACCCATCAACTGCAGCCAAAATTGTTTACAAGTAGTTTCATTAAAGATTCTTAACGGACGTGGATCGATGTGATACTGCTTTTATCGAGTACAGGACAACCGAAGACGGCAGGAGATGAAGCAGAGAAATATGTTACCTGATACGTTCAGAGTGGTTGTCTGTGTAAAATAGAATAGGTCCATTGTAACCATACAAATATGTCGTAAAAAGCGACTACAAAATGTTGTGCATGGACTGGCAATCTAATTATGTGAAAAAACATACTTTCCTGATGAGTCACCGAAACAGCTCAGAGACAGGTTTCCAGTAAACGTACCAGCCCGATGAAACCCATGCTTCACATTAGTGTAACGGCGAACGACTGAAGGTGCTCTGAGACAGACTTAGACCAATTTTAGTGGTAACCTTTGCTTCATAGGGAAATGAAATGGTGAACGACTGAAGGTGCTTTGAGACAGACTAAGACCAATTTTAGTGGTAACCTTTGCTTCATAGGGAAATGAAATGGTGAACGACTGAAGGTGCTTTGAGACAGGCTTACACCAATTTCAGTGGTAACCTTTGCTTCATATGGAAATGAAATGGTGAACTACTGAAGGTGCTCTGAGACAGACTTAGACCAATTTCAGTGGTAAACTCTGCTTCACAATGAAATGCAATAGTGAGACGCACACAAAGGAGGACGGCGTGGCCTAGTGGTTAAGTGACAGGACTCACAATCCGAATGTGCACTTCCAAATCACAGAACCGGCCGCTACCCCTGAGAAGCAAACCCTTGGAAAATGCAGAAGGAAGCAAACCCTTACATAAAAAGCATGCCGAAGTCGTATGCACTATGCGGTCCGCCAGAATTTTGTACAAATTTAACTGAATCTGGCCCGCCAGTCCTTGTAAGGACCGTTAATGTCTTTCTATAATCAATTAGAAAATGTAAACTCCTAGATAATGCTCATAAGTTCAGGAACTTATCATTTGTATTTTCTTAAATAATAATGAGTTCATTTGAATTGATTCATGAGTCACACATGTGTACGCAATGTTGACCTCGCGTCTGACGTCTGTGCAATGTTAACATGTGAACTTTACACGGAAAGGCAAATTCTGTCCATACGAATCGACTTCCTTGTCCTCCAGCTGACCTATATGTGCTCAGTTTCTCTAAGCAAACAGCTACATTGTGGATACATGTAGATCATTTCTTTTACACACTTTTGCTCTGCTCTCTCGTGCGCCCCACTCCGCTCGAACCTCGTTCAATGTCAATGCTTTGCAGTTTGTGAATTACTGATTTAACTATGGCTGTGTCATTATGGCACGGGTGTCATTGATAGGCTTGTCACGTATCTATTGTGCCAATAAGTGATTCATTGATTGCCAGGATTTCAGCTCTTTCGTTGTCCTAAGCCCCAGTATGACCAGGACAGTAGATCCAAACCAACCCCTGAAGGTTTGGATCATCTCCAGCTGTTATTCCCTTATGCCTAAGACAGCCATTCTGTATGATACTAAGTGAGGATTGGTAGTCTGGCGATGACTGCCTTCTTAAAGAGATTTCAGATGGCAATCTCAATCTCACTTTGTGGTAGAGCAATATTATTCTATTTTCTATTTTTTCACTCACAACAAAAACATGAAAAAGCGCAAGATAGTTCATTTGTTACGAGACTGGCCATTTACAACACGGCTAAAACTGAACTAAATATCACTCAATGTTTTTAACACAGCGTTTGCAAGCATGGTCTTGGTGGGGTTTATCCTATACTTCCTATTGTGCACACATTCCACTTATACTCGATCTATGCACATCTTTCCCTTAGGTAATAGTACAATGACTAAGAAACCACCCGGCAGCTATGGGTTCTCTCTGTTTTGCTACTCTGTTTTATTGGATTTTTAGTCCCGCCTCAAACAAAATGGCGGTAATCTTATGGTACCAATGTCCATTTCCCATTGACTGGTCAGCAGTCAATCGCCGTATGACCTTAGTTTAAACTTTCTCTAGCTGAGTGGAAATATCATATTTCTTTCGTTAATTTCGGCTCTCCAAGAATGTTTCTAGGCCTAATCTCCTCGGCTTTCCCGTGAATGTGTTACAACTTCTTCCATCTCTATTCTCATACTGGTTGTTGTTCAGTGCGTTAGAAACAACATGGCAGCTAATTATAACAGAAAGGCACCAACTAGATATCTTCTTCTTTTTCTTTATCTGCTTCTTCTTTGTTCATCCTTAGATCAAGGTCCCGGTTTCTCTTACAAAAGACACAGCTGTTTGTAATGCTATTTTTATCTCCGTACAACTGCTGTCTCTCATCTGTCTCGCGAGTCAAGTATTGTCCTCTCTCTTCCGGTGTCAGCATGCAGCTTTGAAGGACGTGTTTCACGATCATTGTGTGCTCCTGACATACACACGTGTCATCTGTCTCAATCCTCATTTTTTTGGAAAGATGACCTTGAGTCTGTTATGTCAAGTTCTCAGTCTGAAAATGATGACTTGCTCTTCTCTAGTTAAATCAAAGTAGCTGTCTTCTTTTCTGAAGTGGGTGTGCTGATCAACCCATTGTTTCCTTAAGGTGTCTTTAAATATCGTCTTTGCTTCATAAGTGTTTGTGGGGAAGGTCCTCTACAATTTGCTATTCTGTCTGCAGCTTCATTGCTTTCGATATTTCAGTGGTAGAGGGTCCACTGAATGACCAAAATTGGGTGTTCTGATGACAGATGTGACTAGGAGTACATATATTGCTCGAAATCTCCATCTTAAACCGTTTTAGAGCTGCTAATACTAATGAGGATTCAGTCCTGAATACTATGTTTTCCTGGTGGATCCCTTGGATTACAAGCTCATCAGCATCCTACAATACCTCTTCTTCTGCTCGAAAGTTGTTGGAGAATGTTCTCGGTGTTAGTACAGTTTTTTTCTTCTCTGTTCTGTTAGTCTGTGATAAATCTCTCCACCTTCATTGGAAAGGGCTTTGTTACCTGTATCATCTCTGTACAGATGTATTCATGTTTCTGGCTGGTATATTCTCCTATATTCCGAACATCTGATGACCCTACATATGTATTTCAGATAACTACGGGAGTCAGGCGAGGCTGTTATCTATCATCACTACTATTCTTTATATACATCGGTAAAAATAACATCAGAAGCAAAGCCTTAAAACAATGAAACTACAGAAAGAGAAGACCACGAGTCGCTGAGGGAGTTACTTTCAGACCAGTGTCTAATGTACGAAGATGAAAGTGACTTACAAGATCATACAAATATAATCGATAAAACGTGAAGATTAGTAGAAACTATGAAAATCTGCAGATCAGCAGGCCCTCTAGACATACATGGCAACAACAACAGGATCAAGCAGGTGCAAGAGTTCAAGGACACCGGAAGTGTTTTCACTGAAGGCAGACGATTGGGCAGAGAAATCGAAACGAGTTGTCTAAAAGCAAGTGCAGTGAACTACCAACTGCCACATCTACTCAAACATCGGAACATCAGTAAAGAAACAAAACGACAACTGATAAACACTATTTTCTTACCAACTCTGTGCTACCAGTGTCAAACATATCCCCGGCCCCATGAATAGAAAAAGAGGGATGCAGCCTGGGAAATGGGATGATTACGAACAGACAGAAAATGTCGACATCAGAAAGAAGATTAAGTGGTTTGGTCATTTCATGAGAATAAAACCAGATCGGTTGCCATTAAAAACGTACAACAGTAGGAGATCGTGGTTAAAAGTTTAAGGAAGACCCCGAGGAAAATGGATAGACAACATCAAAGACATCAAATGACATCATGGTCTCACAACAACTTCAGCAACAAGTGGTCCAGGTGCGAGAGCCACAGCTCCCCACATGCCGCACGGCATCAGTGGAAGGAAAAAGTAAAGTAAGTACTGTCCTATATTATTCCGTTACAATTGACCTTCCCACATCTTGAGCTACCTTCTTTTATATTACCTAATTGTGTTCTACCATCTCAGGTTGTTGTTTTTTTAAGAGTTGTAGCTAATGTCTGGCTTATGATTGAGTCGGCTCTTGCCATATATTCTGTTTTTGATATGAAGTGGTTTCTCTTTAATCTCCCTCTTCCCGTACTATTTATCATGCTATATTATGTAATCTGAAATTCGTTAGAACACTCCCCATGCTAAAGTGTATTTTTGTCTGTGTGCGTCTCCATACATTCGATTCCTGTGACGTTCTCCACTGCATTCATTGGTGTTGTTCTCGTACCTCTAATGATGATATAGTTTTGAGTTGTATTAATTTTGCAGAAGTAATTTTGTTTTCTGTGGACCATGCTGCTATTCTGAATTCTAGTAATTGTCTCATATAACCTGTGTAGTTTCTGTAGGGTGCTTTTGTCATCTCCCCATGTTGAGCCCAATATCTTTATCATTGTGGCCATTCTGATCTTAGCTTTTTGAATGCTTTTTGGGGTCTTGTTTCTTCACGTCAGCCTTGGGTCCATTGTTTTTCCTAGATAAGCTGAACTTATGTCTAGGGCAGAGTCTGGCCATTTACTTTTAGAATTATTTCTTGGCGTTTGGGAGAAAGGGAGACGATTGTTAACGTGGTTTTGGTTTCGCTGAGGGCGATTTGCCATTTCTATGTCCATGTCTCTATTTTATTTAGGGCCGCTTGCATTTTGTTTCCAGCTACAGGTGTAGACTCTTCAGGTGTCTGTAACGCCAAGCCACCTTTATATGATGTACTGTGTATTATTTTAGGAATTGATGTTATTATAACATTGATATATATGATGTACAAAATGCGAAACATCTTGTTCAAATTTCATGTTTTTGCTGAGGTGTCCTTGCTGTCCTGTTATCTAAGTAAACCCTGATCCATTTCTACATGTTACCGGGTACACCCATTTGAACATGTTGTTGGGTACACTTATTTGTACGGGTTGTTGGGTACACTCATTTGTACATGTTGATGGGTACACCCATTTGTACATGTTGTTGGGTACACTCATTTGTACATGTTGTTGGGTACACTCATTTGTACATGTTGTTGGGTACACTCATTTGTACATGTTGTTGGGTACACTTATTTGTACGGGTTGTTGGGTACACTCATTTGTACATGTTGATGGGTACACCCATTTGTACATGTTGTTGGGTACACTCATTTGTACATGTTTTTGGGTACACCCATTTGCATCAGTTTAAGGTTGAGTCTGCTTGCCTTATTATTGTAAGCTGTTTCTATATGTAGCTAGTCTTATAATTTCTCCATGTTATGCATCTTCCAATCTGGTGAAAGATCTTGCGAGATATATGTCATTTGCTTATCGGTTGATCTGTTTCTGCGAAGACCTGCTTGCTGACCCATAAATATTTCTTGTTGTTTTCCCTATGATAGGTAATTCTAGTGTTAACGATTCTTTCCATTAGTTTTCCCACACAGCTGAGAAGACTGTTAGGTCTGTAGCTGTCTGACTTCCTGTTGTCCTTTCCTTGTTTAAGTATAGGGTAGTTGTTATCTTCATCCCCATTGGCGGAATAGTTGTGTTTTTTTTTTTAGCTTGCGCTAAAGATGTTTGCAATTTGTTCTTTGCTATTCCTCCCATGTTATAGAGCATGTGATTAGTGATGCCGTTCTTTGCTGAGGTTTTTCCTCTTCTTGAGTTTCCTAATGGCTAATTCTAGTTCTGTCTTTGTGAAATGTATCATCAGATGTACCATAGGTACTCCCACTTTGTGCCCTGTGTTGTTTATCTTTCTGTTAATATACCTTTATATGTCTGTCGTGATTTTTTTTCTGCATGTCTCTGCGAAATTTTGAAATAGAACATCTGTTGCGTTTTTCTGGTTTGGTACCTTTCCTTCGTTTTCATTATTACTAATGCCTACTCTTTATTTTGTTTATTTATTGTTGTTCACCTCTGTTAGTTCCATCTGTTGCATTTCATGTGACCAATACGGTCTGTAGTTTCTTCTATCACCGTTTGTGATGTTATCCATTGCCGCCTTTAGAAGACACTGGTTGTGGTTTTCTTACTTACTTTCCTGTTGTGGGTGCAATAGCAGCGGAGATCTGTACTTGAGGCAAACGTCTGCTTTCTTTAGTTCTATCTAGAGAATGACTTGTAGTCTGATTGACTGTTCCCATGTTTATGGTAAGTTTGACTGGTTTGTGGTCACTATCTGCTAGAGGTGGGAGTACGGTATTTTTTGCTTACGTCACAGGTGTTAATATCAAGGTCAGGGGATGATGTTGATAACCATTGCCTTGAATAGAACGTTGGAAGGTCACCTGGGAGACTCATTTCTCTAGTTCCTGGCTTCTGGCGTTGGTCTGCTTAATCACATCTCTCAGACTGGCTGTTCAAATCTTCTACTAATATAGTTCTCAGGTCCATAATATTCAGAGCTTTCTTTTTGTTGGCAGGTAGAATGTATGATAGAATATTACTGTCTTATTAGACAACGTTAAGTCTGCTTCTATTGTTTCGACGTCTTCGATTGTTTCCACCGAGATCACTTTTGAAGAGATCGTTAGTTTGGAGAAGATATAAACACGCCCCCATGTCCACCCTTATTCAGTCTTTGGGTTTCATATTATCTTACGCATAATCTGTATAGGGATTTCAGATGGGAATCTTGGATGCATGCAATATGTATTTCTGTATCAAGTAATCTTCTCGACAGTATTTGCTTTTTTTGTTTGTTCGGGTATATTCTTTCAGTGTTCCGTTGCAAAATCTGCATGGTTTGGGTGATAGATGTATCCATGGTGTGAGAGAAATGTCTGTTTGTCTTTGTGTGAGGATACCTTAGGGTATCTTTATGTTTAGTCCGCATCCTTGATTTTCCTTTATGAGATATGTGACGCGTGACCTGCAGCAGCGAACTGTTTTATAAGCACCTTTCAGAAAAACACTTTCGTTTTCAACCAAGATTTTCTTCAGTTTCGCATCTTCATACTATGGTTGTCTCCAACCTGCCTGGCGGTCAAACCTGAAACTGATTATTTATTGATACTATGTTTTTGTTTTGTTTTTGTTTTGTTTTTTGGTTTTTTTTGTGTTTTTTTTTTTTGCGTTCGCCTTATTTTTCTAATCCCCAAGGCCGTGTGCGTTGCACTGTGTTTTTATGTTGCGCCTGTCAGCCCAGTGCATCCGACTTCAGCATGCATTTTATGTAAGGGTCTGCTTTCTCCTGCATTTTCTAGGGTTTGCTTCTCCGGGGTAACGGCCAGTGCTGTGATGGGGATCGAACCCAGCACCTTCAGCTTGTGAGCCGTGCCACTTAACCACTGGGCCACGCCGTCCCCGATACTATGTTTAAATATGGTTTGATGGGATAGCTATACGAGCACCCTGACAGTTGCCATACGACCACCCTGACAGTTGCCATTCGACCTCCCTGACAGTTGCCATACGACCACCCTGACAGTTGCCATACGACCACCCTGACAGTTCCCTCTTTTTAGAGAATAATCAGGTGATGTCCTGTTGGAAGTCCATGAACCTTGCGCCTCCCCTGTCACCTACCAGACTCCCACAGTCATGACTGCTTTCAGTAGATGCGCAGTCCTTTAGGACGTCAATATATCGTGACCTTAATGTCATTTTCCCCAATGATATGGTCCTCTTCTGTCACAGATTGTAGTCAAAGGATGATGTTTCCTTGAGACTTGTCCTTTCTGAGTTCGTCTTACCTGTTTGCCTTACCATCTTACTAGGAAAGAAAACCAACCTTCAGTAAGATTGATTGATATAACAGGGTCCACCGCGCGTAGGCAAGGTAGACTTGGACAGAAGAGACTGATAGATATAGACGTCGTGTATTGTACCTGACTTACCTGAACCAGATATCTCACTGCGTAGAACCAATCCATTTACTATATATAATGGCAGCACTAATCCGAGCGATATCATTTATCAGCTAGTTTGACCTCAACACCTCCCTTCAGTTGCACCGGATTCTGCATTTCCTGTACCGGGTTATCGTAAGTATGTGGTAATATCATTCTATTATCAGTGAGAAACAAGCTAACGTTAGTTATGTGATGTAGACAGAGCAAGAAACAAGCTAAAGTTAGTTGATGTGATGTAGACAGAGCAAGAAACAAGCTAAAGTTAGTTGATGTGATGTAGACAGAGCAAGAAACAAGCTAAAGTTAGTTGATGTGATGTAGACAGAGCAAGAAACAAGCTAAAGTTAGTTGATGTGATGTAGACAGAGCAAGAAACAAGCTAAAGTTAGTTGATGTGATGTAGACAGAGCAAGAAACAAGATGAAGTTAGTTGATGTGATGTAGACAGAGCAAGAAACAAGCTAAAGTTAGTTGATGAGATGTAGACAGAGCAAGAAACAAGCTAACGTTAGTTAATGTGATGTAGACTAGGCGAGAAACGGGCATTCAAACCCTTGAAACGAAAGTGTAATATGCAATTTGATTAAATAACTAATTAAAATATATCTACGTCACATTGCAATTTATTACATTTGTTTTATTTGGATAAAATTATGTCGGTGTTAATAAGAATGAAGAACATAAAGGTGCGCAGTCCATTGAGTTTCGTGTATTTCGCGAGAAGAATTGACGGTTCATTTTATTTGTTAAACAAATAACAATATATCTACATTGCAAACTAGCTTTATGTGGTACAGCCCACGGATATATTCATTATTTGCTATTCAGCCCGTGCTCTTGGTGAAGTTGCGCGTGTCAGATCCTAGAGCCTATATGTAGCAGGAGCGCTCGAGTCAAGTCATACTAAGCAGGGTTGTGCGTGTGGTGCTCTACTCTAACATGAAGACATTGTAAGGCACAGAAAACAGAAAAACAATTACACTCGATACGAGAAGACTCTACACCACATGGTTTGAAGACTATACTACATGGCTGTTGTTGTTGTTGACTTTCCGCGGCGTTGAAGTTTACTCTTGTATGCGCCCTGAAATGGGTGGCGCGCTGCAGTAGCTTTTCTCTCAACCCGATTATGCTGATGAAGGTGAGCGGGGTCCTCCAGGCTGTTGTGCTATTGCTTGGCTTCATCTGCATGTCGCTCACTACTATGGGGATCATGTCTATCCCCACCTACTTCGCCAGACTGCCATGAAACAACCTGTTTCACGGGATAACAGCATGGAAGTGAGATCAGCTCTTGGTTAGTATAGTCACCTGACCATGACTAACATTGTCTGATCAGTACGTTTGTTTGACCAGTCGCTAGTCTCCTGTACCCATAACCCATGGTAGAAGTGGTGCAAATAGGGCAAATCAGGTAATGTTTAGTATGTCAGCTATCACTGCACTTCGTGAGACCCATAGGCGATTAGTATTTTTCAGTAAATGGTGCCTGAATGGACGCAGATGATTACTTATCCAGCTTCTCTGGAAAAAAAGGATGGAAACTCGTTATTCTTCGGATCGGAAAAGCCTACGAAGAGTAAGGTCGTGGTCTTCAGACTTCGCACTGGCCACAATAGACTGAGCTACCACCTATTCAATAAATTGAAGATAGGTGGCACTGACGAATGCTCGTGTGGTACCGGGAAAATGACCGCTGAACATCTGCTGCAAAACTGCCCGACATCAGAGAAAGCAGATGTGGCCATCACCAGTAGCAACACTAGACAAGCTCTATGGCAGTGTCGACAGCCTCAGGATGACCGCTACTTTTTTCGGAAAAATACAGGTTGACTTCTGAAAGCGTACGAAGAAGAAAAAGAAGAAGAAGAACAAGAAGAAGAAGAAGAAGAAGAAGAAGAAGAAGAAGGATCGGAAAAGTCAAAAATCTCCTCCACTTGTATCTCTGCCCTAATGCCATCCTCTGAAAGTACAGACAAACAGAACAAGTCTGTCCATGAGCGAGAATATTCATTTTTTTGTTAGATTTAAAAGTGAAACTGAAAACTATTCCGAAACTAAATAGTGTCACTCTAGCATGAGCGTCGTTGTTGGTGTTGTTTTGTTTAATGCCAACAAATAATATGTTTACTCTTTTGTGTGCCCTGACAAAGGCGTTAAGTGACAACCTGTAGTAGCTTTCATCACATCCCGATCGTGCTGATTAAGATAAACCGCGGTCATCCAGGCGCCTGTGCTATGCTTGGCTCTATCTGCATGACGCTCCCTACCTCGGGATCACTTTAATCCACATCTCGTCAGCCAGACTGCCTATAAAACAGCCTGCTCCGAGAAACGCTACATGGAAGAGAAACAGTAGTATTGGTCAGTATATTGCGTCAGACCCTGACGCGACTTCCTGGTTAGTATATACAATGGTGTCTGATAGGACTAGCGTCTCAGTTCCCTTTCTGGGCGGATCACCTGAGTGAATCACCTGGGTGGATCACCTTTGTGGATCACCTGGGTGGATCACCTGAGTGGATTACCTGGGTGGATCACCTGAGTGGATCGCCTGGGTGGGTCACCGGGGTGGATCACCTGGGTGGATCACCTGAGTGGATTACCTGGGTGGATCACCTGAGTGGATCACCTGGGTGGGTCACCTGGGTGGATCACCAGAGTGGATTACCTGGGTGGATTACCAGTAGACAATAAAGGAACACTGTAATCTACCTAAAGGGGGCGTTTGATTAAGGCTAAAAACCTCATTGTGTCAAACAAATTGCAACAGAAACTACCACTATTACACACAGCCCTTTACGCAGGCTTTCTTAAGTGGACAAATGATGTCATGCCTCAAATCGAGCCCTGAACTCGATCATGCTACTGTGAGAGACAGGCACTCTAAACCATCTGCCTCACAGACACTCATTACATTATGTACGAAAGTTGAAATATTTGCGTACTGTACCTGAAATGCATTAATTAACTGTTGCGTTGATTTAAACACGTGTTTACGAAAGAGAGTAGACGACAAATAGATGTGATCGTCAATGCCAGTTGACATGGCAATTGATGATGATGATGGAGAAGATGATGATGATGATGGGTATAATAATAATACTTGTTTATAAAGCAGTACACTCTATCTTCATTGTCGTTATTATTAGAAAGCCATTGTCAGAGTCACACTAACACAAACTGATGTTTATTTTTCACTGTGCTGAGCTCGATATAGCGACTGACAAAGGGAGAAAAGTCCTGATCGGTCTAAGCCTTGTCATTGATAATTATGACACATATCACGGCCTCTATTATGACACATATCACGGCATCTATTACGCAGCAGCTCAATGACTTTAGACCAGGAAGAACCTTTGCATCATTATCAACTCTATCATCTTTATCATAAGTTGTTTTATTACAGCTGCAAATCGACCAGGTATTAGATTTGGTATTAGATACATGGTGTAATATTGAAGTCGGAAACTACATTGATCTGTTCTGATCCACTCTTCATGGCAACTGGTCCTAGATGGCACCTGGTGTTAGATGGCACCTGGTCCTAGATGGCACCTGGTTCATTTCAGTCCGGTTTTCCTAAAATTGAAGGGAGCTTTATTTATATTAGCATGTGTTATTTTTTATTTTGTTGTTGAGTGCTCACAATGAGTAACCATACTCTTTTGCGGGCCCTGAAAAGGGCGTTAAATGGCGGGCTGCAAAAGTTTTCCTAACATACCCAGCGTGCCGATGAAGGTGGACCGGGGTCATCCAGGCGGTTGTGCTACGCTTGGCTTCATCTGTATGTCTTACTTCAAACGTGCGTTCTCGAATTCTCTCAAATAGTCATTTACTTTAAAGGAATACATTAATTACTTCCGTCAAAAAGACATCTGCTGCAAAGATCTCTATTCCCATTCCAAACTTCACCTTTTTTTTTTCTCGCACACACTTACAATCTCCTCACATCTCATCTCGAATCTGAAACTCTCTAATCTCGTAAATGCGTATAGACTCCTCACATCGTATCGTGTATCCTTGACTCGCTTATCTAGTGCACGCTTACATACTCCTCACAACCCATCTCGTAGCTTTACTCTCTAATCTCGTACACGCTTACCGACTCCTCACATCTCATGTTGAATCTTAAACTCTCTAATCTCGTATACGCTTTCATACTTCTCCCATCCCATTTCGTATCTTTACTCTCTAATCTTGTACATGCTTACAGACTCCTTACATGTCACCTTGTATCTTTAACTCTCTTTTCTCCTAAACGCTTACATAATCCTTACATCTCATATCGTATCTTAAACTCTCTAATCCCATACACGCTAACAGATTCCTCACATCCCATCTTGTATCCTTGACTCGCGAATCTCGTACACGTTTACAGACTACTCATATCTCATCTCGAATCTTAACTCTCTAATTTCGTATACGCTTACATCTGATCTCGTATCTTTACTCTCTAATGACACGCTTATAGACTCCTCGCATCTCATCATGTATCATAAACTTTCCTTCAGTCTCAGTATCGGTCAAACCAAAAATAATTCTGCTGTTAACAAGTGTACCAGTTATATTGCACTAGATTTGTCCTGAACTTCTTCTCCTCTGATATCTGTTCATTTGTGCATTGACCTTTTCTAATGCCTGATGGTTGGTTGGTTGGTTGGTTGGTTATTGATCCAGCGGCCTATGGACACCTGTCCTTTGACCCAATGCCATATAGTGGTATCTGCAAATATGTGTAAGCTGTTGTTTAGTTCCGTACAAAGTGTTCCATTTGTCTGGCCTCGGAGGAAGAAGCGCTGTCTTAACACTGGGCGCCGGACATATAAAAAGATGATGTTCAACAGTTTCACAGGGATGTGTGCCCAGCCGGCACTCTGGAGCATGTTCTAGTTTGATTCTGTTCAAGTGGCTGTTAAGTTGTATGTGTTGAGTGCGAAGTCGGAAAATGGTGCTTTGGTCTCTCCTTTTCGGGTGGTTGATGTTGTCTTTGGGATTGGGATGGCCATATGTTCTCAGGTTTCTCTCCCAGTAATTCACATTGCCCATCTATTCAGCCAGTCCTCTTTGTTCTCACTCTTCAGTAGGTCTCTGACTGTCTGTAGGGTTGTTGGTGTGTATTGTTGTTCTTGGCTTGCTCCCTTCTTAGCCAGTCTGTCTGTGTTGTCATTGTCAGATGTATTTGAGTGACCAGGGATCCATTGTATAACTATTCTGACTTCTTGAGATAAAAAAAATTGGTTGGCATCTAGGAATATTTGGATAAGTTCAGGCCTACAGTGACCACCATTTTCCAGAGCTTGAAGGGCAGATAATGAGTCTGTAAAGATTACGATGCTTTGGGCCTTTGATGGGAAAGCATCAAATACAGTCCTCAAGTGGTACAGAGATACTTCCAATGCTGTTATTTCTGCCTCATAATTTGAAGATATCTCCCCACAGACATCAAACAGCTCATCAGAAGTTCTGTCTAGATACTCTATGTAGACTCCATATCCTGCTGTAATGGTGGCCTTAAAAGCAGATCCATCAGTATAGACATGTATCCATTCTTTTGGGTCGGTGTCAATTGTTCTCTGTGATGTTCTCATCAGAATGACTGGATCAGCACTTCTTGTTGTATTATCTGTTAGTTATGTTTGAATTTATGGCATTTTTAAACATGTATCTGGTGGTAAATTTCTTGTTGCTCTCTCTCTGTTTCTTGTCTATTGTCTGGGACGTGATAACTGTCTTTAATCTTACTGATGTGGTGGAGGACCGACTTTTGTAGCATGTTGTCAGGAGTGCACTGCTGTATTCTAAAGCAGAGCGTACATATCCAAGATACAAGTCTCTCAGAGTGTGCTTGTCTAATCACCATGCTGTACCAGCGAGCCTCTTCAATAATTGTAGCCGCCTCAACGCTTTATTTTTTAACATTTTTGACATATTTCTTGAGTTTGAGCTGTCGGTCGAAAGTGACTCCAAGATATGTAGGCTCTTCCTTTCTGTGCAATTTCTGTTTGTCGAATCCCAGACGGATATTTTTTTAGGCTACTTTCTGGCTATTGGTAAAGATAGTGTAAACGGTATTTTCACAGTTTATCTTCAGTTTCCACATTTTGCAATACTCATGCAGCTTCTCATGTTTCCATTTAATCTTTGTGCTGCACTTTCTACATCTTCACGACGCTGCCATATTGTCAGATCATCAGCAGACATGGCTTTTTCAGCTTTGGTGTGTTTAGCCAGGTCATTGATGGAAATGAGAAAAATATTGCAGCTCAATGCAGAGCCCTGTGGTAAGCCTTCTTCTAAGACTTTTTTAGAGGAGACTGCTTTGTTCATCTTTGTCTGGATTGTTCGGTCAATGAGGAACTATTTTATCTAGTTGTACACCTTTCCGCTAATCCCCACGTCATCTTCATCAAGAGACCTTTTCTCCATACTCGATCATAGGCCTGTTGTAAGTCTATGAGGATTGCTACTGTATGTTTCTTATTTTGGAACCCGTCGTGAATTTTATGTTAACCTGAAAAGCTGGTTTTTCTTAAACCTGCCTGTTCATGTCAAAGGATTTCTGAACTCTCAAGGAACCAGTAAAGGTGTGCATTTATCTTTCTTTCTGTTAATTTTTCCAGGCGGGAAATGAGATGGAACGGTAGCTTTTTGGTTCATCTGGAGGTTTGTTGCCTTTCAACGCATTTTACCAGTGTTTGGGTAGTTATCCATTTCTCCAAGTCATGTTTATTAACTTGACGACTGTTTCTTTCCCCAATGCTCACCTGTGAGTTATCATTTCATTATGGATCCTGTCCGGCCCAGGAGACTTTCTAGGTTTCAATTTCTTCAGACCTTGTTGAAATTCTTGCATACTGAAGTCATCTTCAAATATGGAGGCACTAGTGATTGGGAATTTTTCTTGACGTCTCAAGTGTCCTAGACGTTCTTTGTCCAACTCAGGAAGCTTTCCTGCTCTGTTCACAGAGGCAAAGTATCGGTTGAAGTGCATTGCTTTTTTCTGGTCTTCAGTTATTATTCCTCTACAGTCTATCACTGGCTTCGGATTTATTCTCCTCCTGATTCCAGACAAATTGTCCATCAATGACCAGACTCTCTTCCTATTGTGCTTTAGGTCAAGTTTCGCACATGTTGATGACCATTTTTTATGTTCTGCATTCTAAACTATGAGTTTGACCTTTGCACATAATTTGTTGTAGAGGATCTTTGATTCTTGTGATGGTGCTCTCTTGAGGGCTATTCTTGCTTCATTTCTTTCAGATATGACAGCTTGCATTTCTTAAGTGTAGAATGGTTTGTACGTTTCCTACTGCCCCTTGGTATGCTTTGTGATGCTGCATTTAGAATAGCTCTTGTCACTGCATTATTGAGTCTTTCTACACTGCTGCTGTCAATATAACCAAGCAGGTAGACAGATAATTTTTGAAATAGTCTCCAGTCAGCTTTACCAAAGTTCCAGCGAGTTTTGTGTTTGAGCATGCTTTACTGGGATTGGTTATGGTGGTGAGGATTGGTTATGGTGGTGAGGATTGGTTATGGTGGTGAGGATTGGTTATGGTGGTGAGGATTGGTTATGGTGGTGAGGATTGGTTATGGTGGTGAGGATCTGCCTATGATCACTTCCAATAGCTTCAAGAACTTGCAGATTGCAAGAGTCTATCAAATCAGAGGAGCAGATCGTCAAGCCAGATCGACTTAGAGAGAGGTGGGCCCTGTGCAGCAGTGTTTGGGTAGAGTCTGCATTCTGCAATACAGACAAGTTGGTTGGGGTAGAGTCTGCATTCTACAATACAGACAAGTTGGTTTGGGTAGAGTCTGCATTCTGCAATACAGACAAGTTGGTTGGGGTAGAGTCTGCATTCTGCAATACAGACAACTTGGTTTGGGTAGAGTCTGCATTCTGCAATATAGACAAGTTAGTTTGAGTAGAGTCTGCATTCTGCAATACAGACAAGTTGGTTGCATTGCAGAGCTTCTCGGCGAATTTTCCTGTACTGTTATGGTCAGTGTAACCCCAAAAATGCGAGTGTCCGTTGAAGTCACCTGAAAAAAGTGTTTTGTTATATTGTATTTCATGCAGATCTAGCAGATTGCAAGTGGTCTGTCAGGGGCTGTAAATGTTGTATCAAGTTTACTTTGATCCAGTGTGCCAGATTTTGATTTTCTGTATGTCTTTGAAATGGGCTGTTATATGTGTGACACATCCCTGAATGTCA
This sequence comes from Ariolimax columbianus, assembly GCA_036924085.1. Taxonomy (NCBI): domain Eukaryota; kingdom Metazoa; phylum Mollusca; class Gastropoda; order Stylommatophora; family Arionidae; genus Ariolimax; species Ariolimax columbianus. Next base: position 84,276,148 of record JAVGWX010000011.1, on the reverse strand, counting down.
CTTCCGATATAGGTAACTATGTCGCGGCAGCCGGTGCACTCACGGGTATAGCTAGTGTATCCTGTCAAGTACAGGTCAGTGTCCTTGTGTAGAGTGTCTTACAGAATGGCCACATGAACCCTGTGGCTGTCCAAAATTTTGGACAGCTCAAGCTTCTTATTTCTCAGACCACAAATATTTAACTGTAGAACGTTCAATGAAAGCTTGTTATCTTGTGTTTGCAGGTGCTTCCTCCTAGGTTTTTTCGTGTTAGTATGTCTATGTTTGTTTCTAGTGGTCCATTGGCGGGCTGGTGAGTCTATGTATTTTCTTCCAACCCCAGGCATAAGCCAGAAGTGTACTGTCCTGATATTGAGTAAATGAGGGGGTGCATTAGCAACGTTCCAAGATACCGAAGCCACGGTAGGGTTCACTGTGCCCATTCCCGCCACCAACTGTCTACTGGTTAGGCCGAGTTCTCCTAGGCTCTAGCCTGTAACCAACAGTTCCAGACAATTGGATCGTCACATCCTGGGCCACTGTGCCTTTACGATTGGCCTCGATTGTCGTGGTGTGGCGAATGCAGGTTCTCTTTTCCCACGCCTGTTCAGCATCGTGCTGGTTCCTTCCTAACCACAGAGGGTGCTTGTTACTTCCTAACCACAGAGGGTGCTGGTTCCTTCCTAACCACAGAGGGTGCTGGTTCCTTCCTAACCACAGAGGGTGCTGGTTCCTTCCTAACCACAGAGGGTGCTGGTTCCTTCCTAACCACAGAGGGCGCATGTGTATTGTCCAATAAGAGACCCATTTGTACAGATGGGTTACTGGCAGGGGTTTCAGATTAAAACCCTCATTATATAGTATCTCATCTATCTGGCAAAGATGGCGCCATAACTGGCTGCGAGTCTACATTTCTCTACTGTTTTGGATCATTATGGATGCCGCCAGACCACGGATTTGCCTGGAATTCACACTAGTCGACGACTTACACTTGTGTTCACTTAAACGTGGTGTTGTTTTCCGTCTGGACTTGTTATTTCGTTCTTTTTTTGTGATTTCTTCCATCCGTTTCTCCTGGTCTGGACGCCGGCTGAATGGCACTTCGCTTATACCTGTGACGTATTTCACGGGTTAGTTCTGCCGGTTCCCCTTCGCGAATTTGGCGTGTGGGAATTTTAGATGCTACTATGATGAGCTGAATACAGCTGGGGAGAGATGCCAGACCCACTCACACGCTGAGTGTTGTCCATACGACCTCTTGTGGTTATCGAAAAGGCACGACAAACTGCGTTAGATGCCATCCCACCTTTCTACCCTGGTGGTTACATGTTTACGGAAAGGCTTCGGTGGTAACCCTGAGGCAAAATCTGCATCCTATGCTATCTCCAATCGTCTCGATGAATGTCTTGCCATTGGCAAAAGGTAGCTTAGGCACTGTGAGGGAGGTTGACAAAAAGGCGCAGTTTCTTCCTCACTTTAATCCAAATCACCGCGCAAGTCACCCATTTCAGCGGACACAGCAAGAGATACGACTGTCCACACTGCTGAACAAAGAGAGTGGTCTTCATCACTTGTGATGGACAACTATTAATAATTAATACTGAGTTATACTGTAGCATGGTGTTAGTTCTGATATATCATGGGAGAGGCCAGCAGAGCTTATTCATGCTGCTAATGGCTGATAAAGTTTCTAACTATAAATACGGTGACTCTCGTGTACTTAAACTGTTTCCAATTCCCTAGGGTTTCCTGGTGGGCAGTATATTGCGGTATATACTTTGATGGTTTCCTGTCCTACTACAATTTAATTTCTGTCCCTGGTATGCACTGCGGTTCTTTTAATAGAAATAATTTCGTTTATTGTTTTTTTCTTGTAAAAGAGGCCGTGCATTTAATTTTTGTTTAGCTTCAGTATCAAGAAGTATTTAGACAGGATGAAAGTCCTTTTTTTTTTTTTAAGGTGGATGTGCGGAGTTTGTTCGCGTATACCTAGAAAAAAAATCACTTGCCAGTAAGCGTGTGTTTGCTCCCATTTGAGTCTGTAATTCCTTAGCTGGTAGCAGATTGTGTATTAGTATCAATAATCTGTCTTTGTGCTCGCCTCTCCCACTTATAGTTTAGTGTCCTCTCAAGTATTCTCAATGCTCGCAGCAGGGCCATAGATTGTGCTATGAGGTTTGTGGACGACCTCGCTATTGTAATATAGAATCAAATTATTTTCCAACAAATATGGTAATGAAACCATCCGGCAAGATTTAAAAGATGTATCTGCCTAACCGTAAAAGTAATCATCAAGTCTGGTGCAATCACCAATGCATCTCTCAACTATTAATCACAGAAGAGATATTCGCCAGAATCCTTTTGAATCAACTCACGACTCATCTCGACGAAAGTCTCCAAGGTGAAAGTCAGTGCAACTTTCTGAAAGACCGTGGAATCTCTGATGTTGTGTTCGCTGCAAGACAGCCTCAAGAAAAATGATGTGACGAGGGTGTGGCTGTTATTGACTTGGCAAACAAACCCGTCTTGGTCAGTAGAGTGTGGTCAATATAAGATCCTATCATAAAATGGCTGCAAGAAATGAATTTATCAAAATAATGCAACTCTCTGATTAAATGCAGACAAAAGTTTAGCAAAACGTTGGTCCTATCGGAGACCTTTCTCATAACCATTGCAGTCTGTTCGGTATCATGGTATCTACAAGTTAATATTGGATACTTTCAGAGATGAGAACGTAAGGATCGGCACAAAATGTCGCATTGATGGGAAATTCTTTACGTCCAGATGCTTCTAGCAAATTCCAAAATCAAATCACATATCATCTGAGATCTTCTTATTGCAGGAGACTGTGGTCTCATTGCTGGCTAAGAGGCTAATACACATAATATCATGTGTAGACTTCACATTTTGGGCTTTCATGAACACGGAGAAAACAGAAATTATGCATCAATCAGCTCCATGCAAAAGTAATGCTGAGCCAATAATCAAAGTAAATAGTGAGAAGGTAAGAGGTGTCAACATATTCACGAACCTTGACATTACACTATCCTGGATCGTCGTTATTGATGATGAGGTAAAGGTTAGGAGCTCCAAGGTCAGCAGCTTATTTGACATACTTTACTCAAATGTTTGGCATTGAAATGGCATTAGACTACAGATAAAGCTGAAGGTGTGTAGAGTTGTGGTACTTCCAGTGCTTCCAGTAAGAATCTGAAACATGGATTATACAGTGACCACGTAAAGCTACTGGGCTCCTATCACACAGTAGCTTCAGGTGGATGATGAGTATCAAATAGCAAAACAGGATCCCGGATACCGTAGCTCGGTCAGAGTTGATATCCATGGCATCAATAATATTCAGATGTAGACACAGATTCATTGTGCAGGTCATGTAATCCGCATACCAGACCATCAGCTGACGCAAATACTCTTTTATGGTGAGATACAGACAGGTAAACTCTCTCTTGGTGGTCTAACGAAGTGTTTCAAAGACTCGACTAAGGCTTGACTAAAAATCGTTGGCACAATACCCAATCCCTGGAAAGCTGTTGCGCAAGACCGAACCACCTAGAGTACATCTCTATGTGAAGGTGCAGCATCTTTCGAGTCACCCAGTAGCAGCTGACCAGCAGAGACAAAGTAGAAAAGCCCAAAAAATGAAGCCTCCGCATCAGGTAAACATTCCACACGCACACTGTCGGTGGTCTTTCCAGGCCTGCACCTGGCTCCTCCATGACATCGACTTAACGAACATAATGAAGGAACAGAGCAGTCTTCATCACTGGTGATGGAAGAACAACAACTCAGATGCTTAGTATCACTATACCGAAATTAATTGTTCGCCTAATCTTTCTGTTTGAGAACCACTGATCCAATAACATCCCGGCCAAGGTCACTGAGACAGTCAAAAAGGGCGTCAACTCTGAAGCTTATGAGGTAGTCTCGAAACAAAATGGCGTGATAGGAGAAAGTTTTAACCCAAAAAAATGCAAAGGCGTAGTCACGAAAGTATATACGTTATGATTATATAGAACTGTGAGCAGATGTGCACAATGGTTATGATGATGTTGAATGCCCACAGTAAGTAAGATTACCTTTTTGAGCGTCCTGAAAAGAGCGTTACATGGCGGACTGCAGAAGATTTCCTCACATCCAGAGCGTGATGATGAAGGTTGACCAGACTCCTTCAGGCGGTTGTGCTGAGCCTGGCTTCAACTGGGTGTTGCTCACTACAATGGGGGTCATGTAGATTCCCCACCTCGTTTGTCAGGCTACCATGAAAAAAGCCTGTTTTTAGGGAGAAACCGAGTAAGGAGCTGGTGTCTTGACCAGTATGTTTTACCTGACCTGACTAACATGTCTGATCAGTATGTTTTACCTGACCTGACTATCATGTCTGATCAGTATGTTTTACCTGACCTGACTAACATGTCTGATCAGTATGTTTTACCTGACCTGACTAACATGTCTGATCAGTATGTTTTACCTGACCTGACAAACATGTCTAATCAGTATATTTCGTCTGGCCGAGCGTTAGTCTTCTTTCCCCTCACAATGACATCAAACCTTTTTTAGTTGCATATCTCCTCTATTATCCTTTCCAACGGGAATTAATACTGTGATCCACATAATAAGAATCCTGCTGAGAAGACTTGTTTTACACTGCAGCTAGGAATGCCCATGCGAAGCCATCTTCAGATCGCACAGGGATATAAGTGAATTCCCATCAAACTTATTCCAAAGAAAATCTGTCAAAACTGAACAACGAAGTACAAATAGGTTCGAACAAGCACAAAAACATTCCAATGTTTGTTTTAGGTCCAAATGAGCAATGGGTATTGTTCGCTCTCATTTCACAATACGAGCTAGTCTACCCAGGTGTAGACACGTAACTGACTACAATTAGAGAAGACGAGGAAGGAAACTCGTCACTGCACCTCATAAAAAACTGGGAGCGCGTTCAGGGAAGAGCATAATACTTCATCATCGGAGGTAATATTTAATACAGGACTACCGCTACTTGTTCTTTAATTCCCCTCCCCCCCCCCCTCCCTTCCAATGGAATACATTATTGCTACATTTAAATTGTACTCATACACTATAAGATAGACTCTGACGTTTCTTACTTTCGGGATACTACACTGGTTCTAATGTCATAAATGATCTTCTGGTTATATTGGCATAAATACTCTTCTGGTTATAATATCATAGATACTCTACTGGCTCTAATGTCATAAATGATCTTCTGGTTATAATATCATAGATACCCTACTGGTTATAATGTCATAAATGATCTTCTGGTTATAATAGCATAGATACTCTACTGGTTCTAATGTCATAAATACTCTAATGGTTTTAATGTCATAGATACTCTAATGGTTTTAATGGTATAGATACTCTAATGGTTTTAAAGTCATAGATACTCTAATGGTTTTAATGTCATAGATACTCTAATGGTTCTAGTGTCATAAATACTCTAATGGTTTTAATGTCATAGATACTCTAATGGTTTTAATGTCATAGATACTCTTCTAGTTCTTGTGTCATAGATACTCTAATGGTTCTAATGGCATAAATACTCTTCTGGTTATAATATCATAGATACTCTACTGGTTCTAATGTAATTGATACTCTAATGGTTTTAATGTCATAGATACTCTTCTGGTTCTAGTGTCATAGATACTTTACTGCTAATGTCATAGAACCTCTTCTGGTTCTAATTTCATAAATACTCTACTGGTTCTAAAAAGCATATGTACTCTTTTGGTTCTAATGTCACAGATACTTTTTTGGTTCTAATGCTATAGATACCCTTCAGGTTCTAATGTCACAGATACTCTTCGGGTTTAATGTCACAGATACCCTTCTGGTCCTAATGCTATAGATATTTTTCTGGTTCTAATGTCACAGATACCCTTCTGGTTCTAATGTCACAGATACCCTTCTGCTTCTAATGTCACAGATACCCTTCTGGTCCTAATGCTATAGATATTTTTCTGGTTCAAATGTCACAGATACCCTTCTGCTTCTAATGTCACAGATACTCTTCTGCTTCTAATGTCACAGATACTCTTCTGCTTCTAATGTCACAGATACCCTTCTGGTTCTAATGTCACAGATACCCTTCTGGTCCTAATGCTATAGATATTTTTCTGGTTCAAATGTCACAGATACCCTTCTGCTTCTAATGTCACAGATACTCTTCTGCTTCTAATGTCACAGATACTCTTCTGCTTCTAATGTCACAGATACCCTTCTGGTTCTAATGTCACAGATACCCTTCTGGTTCTAATGCTATAGATACTCTTCGAGTAGAAGATTAACAAGCGCAGCTTATTAAGAAATGTCCGGTAAGGACTTGTAACTGCCCCTGAACATCTCAGATTATTTTAAATGTCCGCAGGTATATTTTATTAAGTTCAAATCTCTCCAAAGGAGACAAGACCTGTTCGCTGTCATTTGAAACCTGTTGCCATGACTATATAGCGGGGGAATTCTTCTTTCTTGCTGATGCTGTATATTGACGAGTCTAAATCATAACTTCTTTATTCCTGTAGGTCATTCACCTGATAACGGAAACGGCTGTCCCTGTTGTAGCTTACTTTGTTTTGTTTAGATTATTCGTAGTCACTACGTCTTACTGTCTTGCTTTCTTCTAATGCCGTTTATTCACTGTGTAGTTTTAAAGGTGTTTCGCGTCTTAATTGTGTCATCACTCTTTCTAAACACTAGCATGCTTCACCCCAGGTGCTTGAATATGAGAGCCGCCACTGGTGAAATGATTTCCAGGGGAAAATAAATACATTTTTCTGTGAATTTATCTAGATGAAGTTCAAGGACAGAAACCATACTTCCACAAATGCGGAAAGAAAAATTGCTCTCTGCAACAAATTAGCATAGCTAGCTAGAATTTGACGCTAGATACATGGATCTTTGTCCTGACATTGAAATTTCTCATTAACTTCTGGGAATTTAGAGAAAGATTCCCCGTAGAATCATCTCTGGTTTATCCTCTTTTATTTGAACGCCCCATTTATATATTAGTTTCTTGTGCACGTGAGCACACAAAGTGTGCACGTCATTATTTGTGAGAATGTGAATCTCATTTTTTGTTTTAGAATATTGGAGAGTGTTTCATACAATTGAGTCATAGAGAGTTTACATCTAGTGGTAAGGGTGCAGGTTCAATCCACCTTATCGACACGCTACAGTAAATGGAATGGTTACCTGGTTTACTATTTGGGGAGGAAAGACAGTGAGACAGTGAATCTCATAAGATGTTGCGGCCTAGTACAATCAAGCTTCTAACACTTCATTCCCGACAGCATTATCTGCTCTGAAACCACTTTACACCTGTTCATTTAGGTAAATAATATGTGCTTATATGCGTTCTGCTTGTTGAATTCCAACTTATACGTTAATATGTTAATTAAGGTCATGAAAACTGATAATGTAAACAGTTTAAAACTGAGTGTTATAAATGAAACGTATTAGTAGTTCAATCTAACTCTGGTTAGATTGATGACCAGCGCAGCTTCTTCCTCACTATAATACAAATACATCGCACATGACATTATTAAGACAGAATGGTCTGATGTTGCAGCCATGGGCAATAACGATTAGTAGTTACGTTATTGTCTGTTCAAGCATCGAGATAAAGCAAGATACATACTTTCTTGGCGTGTCGGGGGCACCCGTCAGACGTCATGTTTACAATGTCCGGAGCACAACGTCAGACGTCATGTTTACAATGTCCGGGCACCACGTCAGACGTCATGTTTACAATGTCCGGGGCTCTACGCCAGACGTCATGTTTACAATGTCCGGGGCACCACGTCAGACATCATGTTTACAATCTCTGGGGCACCATGTCAAACATCATGTTTCCAATGTCTTGACACCACGTCAAACATCATGTTTCCAATGTTCGGGGCACCACGTTAGACATGTTTCCAATGTTCGGAGCACCACGTCAAACATCATGTTTCCAATGTCTGGACACCACGTCAGACATCATGTTTCCAATGTTCGGAGCACCACGTCAAACATCATGTTTCCAATGTCTGGACACCACGTCAGAAATCACGTTTCCAATGATCGGGGCACCACGTCAAACATCATGTTTCCAATGTCTGGACACCACGTCAAACAACATGTTTCCAATGTCTGGACACCACGTCAAACATCATGTTTCCAATGTCTGGACACCACGTCAGACATCATGTTTCCAATGTTCGGAGCACCACGTCAAACATCATGTTTCCAATGTCTGGACACCACGTCAGACATCACGTTTCCAATGATCGGGGCACCACGTCAAACATCATGTTTCCAATGTCTGGACACCACGTCAAACAACATGTTTCCAATGTCTAAACACCACGTCAAACATCATGTTTCCAATGTCTGGAGACCACGTCATACATTATGTTTCCAATGTTCGGAGCACCACGTCAAACATCATGTTTCCAATGTCTGGACACCACGTCAAACAACATGTTTCCAATGTCTGGACACCACGTCAAACAACATGTTTCCAATGTCTGGACACCACGTCAGACATCATGTTTCCAATGATCGGGGCACCACGTCAAACATCATGTTTCCAATGTCTGGACACCACGTCAAACAATATGTTTCCAATGTCTGGACACCACGTCAAACATCATGTTTCCAATGTCTGGACACCACGTCAGACATTATGTTTCCAATGTTCGGAGCACCACATCAAACATCATGTTTCCAATGTCCGGACACCACGTCAAACAACATGTTTCCAATGTCTGGACACCACGTCAAACAACATGTTTCCAATTTCTGGACACCACGTCAAACATCATGTTTCCAAAGTCTGGACCCCACGTCAGACATTATGTTTCCAATGTTTGGAGCACCACGTCAAACATCATGTTTCCAATGTTCGGAGCACCACGTCAAACATCATGTTTCCAATGTCTGGACACCACGTCAAACAACATGTTTCCAATGTCTGGACACCACGTCAAACATCATGTTTCCAATGTCTGGACACCACGTCAGACATCATGTTTCCAATGATCGGGGCATCACGTCAAACATCATGTTTCCAATGTCTGGACACCACGTCAAACAACATGTTTCCAATGTCTGGACACCACGTCAAACATCATGTTTCCAATGTCTGGACACCACGTCAGACATTATGTTTCCAATGTTCGGAGCACCACGTCAAACATCATGTTTCCAATGTCTGGACACCACGTCAAACAACATGTTTCTAATTTCTGGACACCACGTCAAACATCATGTTTCCAATGTCTGGACACCACGTCAGACATTATGTTTCCAACGTTTGGAGCACCACGTCAAACATCATGTTTCCAATGTCTGGACACCACGTCAAACAACATGTTTCCAATGTCTGGACACCACGTCAAACATCATGTTTCCAATGTCTGAACACCACGTCAGACATTATGTTTCCAATGTTCAGAGCACCACGTCAAACATCATGTTTCCAATGTCTGGACACCACGTCAGACATCACGTTTCCAATGATCGGGGCACCACGTCAAACATCATGTTTCCAATGTCTGGACACCACGTCAAACAACATGTTTCCAATGTCTGGACACCACGTCAAACATCATGTTTCCAATGTCTGGACACCACGTCAGACATCATGTTTCCAATGTTCGGAGCACCACGTCAAACATCATGTTTCCAATGTCTGGAGACCACGTCAGACATTATGTTTCCAATGTTCGGAGCACCACGTCAAACATCATGTTTCCAATGTCTGGACACCACGTCAAACAACATGTTTCCAATGTCTGGACACCACGTCAAACATCATGTTTCCAATGTCTGGACACCACGTCAGACATCATGTTTCCAATGATCGGGGCACCACGTCAAACATCATGTTTCCAATGTCTGGACACCACGTCAAACAACATGTTTCCAATGTCTGGACACCACGTCAAACATCATGTTTCCAATGTCTGGACACCACGTCAGACATTATGTTTCCAATGTTCGGAGCACTACATCAAACATCATGTTTCCAATGTCCGGACACCACGTCAAACAACATGTTTCCAATGTCTGGACACCACGTCAAACAACATGTTTCCAATTTCTGGACACCACGTCAAACATCATGTTTCCAAAGTCTGGACCCCACGTCAGACATTATGTTTCCAATGTTTGGAGCACCACGTCAAACATCATGTTTCCAATGTTCGGAGCACCACGTCAAACATCATGTTTCCAATGTCTGGACACCACGTCAAACAACATGTTTCCAATGTCTGGACACCACGTCAAACATCATGTTTCCAATGTCTGGACACCACGTCAGACATCATGTTTCCAATGATCGGGGCACCACGTCAAACATCATGTTTCCAATGTCTGGACACCACGTCAAACAACATGTTTCCAATGTCTGGACACCACGTCAAACATCATGTTTCCAATGTCTGGACACCACGTCAGACATTATGTTTCCAATGTTCGGAGCACCACGTCAAACATCATGTTTCCAATGTCGGGACACCACGTCAAACAACATGTTTCTAATTTCTGGACACCACGTCAAACATCATGTTTCCAATGTCTGGACACCACGTCAGACATTATGTTTCCAACGTTTGGAGCACCACGTCAAACATCATGTTTCCAATGTCTGGACACCACGTCAAACAACTTGTTTCCAATGTCTGGACACCACGTCAAACATCATGTTTCCAATGTCTGAACACCACGTCAGACATCATGTTTCGAATGTTCAGAGCACCACGTCAAACATCATGTTTCCAATGTCTGGACACCACGTCAGACATCATGTTTCCAATGATCGGGGCACCACGTCAAACATCATGTTTCCAATGTCTGGACACCACGTCAAACAACATGTTTCCAATGTCTGGACACCACGTCAAACATCATGTTTCCAATGTCTGGACACCACGTCAGACATCATGTTTCCAATGTTCGGAGCACCATGTCAGACATCATGTTTACAATGTCCGGAGCACCACGTCAGACATCATGTTTCCAATGTCTGGAGCACCACGTCAAACATCATGTTTCCAATGTCTGGACACCACGTCAGACATCATGTTTCCAATGTTCGGAGCACCATGTCAGACATCATGTTTACAATGTCCGGAGCACCACGTCAAACATCATGTTTCCAATGTCTGGACACCACGTCAGACATTATGTTTCCAATGTTCGGAGCACCACGTCAAACATCATGTTTCCAATGTCTGGACACCACGTCAAACAACATGTTTCCAATGTCTGGACACCACGTCAAACAACATGTTTCCAATTTCTGGACACCACGTCAAACATCATGTTTCCAATGTCTGGACCCCACGTCAGACATTATGTTTCCAATGTTTGGAGCACCACGTCAAACATCATGTTTCCAATGTCTGGACACCACGTCAAACAACATGTTTCCAATGTCTGGACACCACGTCAAACATCATGTTTCCAATGTCTGAACACCACGTCAGACATCATGTTTCCAATGTTCGGAGCACCACGTCAAACATCATGTTTCCAATGTCTGGACACCACGTCAGACATCATGTTTCCAATGATCGGGGCACCACGTCAAACATCATGTTTCCAATGTTCGGAGCACCATATCAGACATCATGTTTACAATGTCCGGAGTACCACGTCAAACATCATGTTTCCAATGTCTGGACACCACGTCAGACATCATGTTTCCAATGTTCGGAGCACCATGTCAGACATCATGTTTACAATGTCTGGAGCACCATGTCAGACATCATGTTTACAATGTCCGGAGCACCACGTCAAACAACATGTTTCCAATGTCTGGACACCACGTCAAACAACATGTTTCCAATTTCTGGACACCACGTCAAACATCATGTTTCCAATGTCTGGACCCCACGTCAGACATTATGTTTCCAATGTTTGGAGCACCACGTCAAACATCATGTTTCCAATGTCTGGACACCACGTCAAACAACATGTTTCCAATGTCTGGACACCACGTCAAACATCATGTTTCCAATGTCTGAACACCACGTCAGACATCATGTTTCCAATGTTCGGAGCACCACGTCAAACATCATGTTTCCAATGTCTGGACACCACGTCAGACATCATGTTTCCAATGATCGGGGCACCACGTCAAACATCATGTTTCCAATGTTCGGAGCACCATGTCAGACATCATGTTTACAATGTCCGGAGTACCACGTCAAACATCATGTTTCCAATGTCTGGACACCACGTCAGACATCATGTTTCCAATGTTCGGAGCACCATGTCAGACATCATGTTTACAATGTCCGGAGCACCATGTCAGACATCATGTTTACAATGTCCGGAGCACCACGTCAGACATCATGTTTCCAGTGTCGACCACGTGAATTGTCTCTCCGTTTCTCCTCAACAAGTCATGCATATTGCATGTTTCCAGACGGTTTGAGCAGATCCTCAGCTGCTCTAGATCTAGTATTGCTCTACAGTCGCATGTCTCATCACCTCTCGCCGCCCCTTTAAGTTCGTCATGCAACGTGATACACTAGTGGGGAGTCTAGTTAGTGACTTCCATGTTGCGTAAGGTGTTTGATGTCCCGGCGCTGGTTTATTCCAAAGTTCGATCGAGGGCATATCCGTTATTTCATTCAATCTATCGATGCTGAGTTTTTCCGACACTTGCTTGTAGGGGCATAAGTTGAGTGTAAAATTTAAAATAAGTCGAAGCTGCGGCGGCTCTGTGGATTACAATCAAATGTAAAATAACATGTATAGGTATATTCAAATCATACATGAGGTTTACAGTGTTAACTGTAAGAAACGTTGTCTTGGTTCAGTCTTGTTTACTGCACCTGGCGTAAAAACATTGGGTGCCTTGGGTCGCTCACCTGTCGTCCAAACATTGGGTGCCTTGGGTCGCTCACCTGGCGTCCAAACATTGGGTGCCTTGGGTCGCTCACCTGTCGTCCAAACATTGGGTGCCTTGGATCGCTCACCTGTCGTCCAAACATTGGGTGCCTTGGGTCGCTCACCTGGCGTCCAAACATTGGGTGCCTTGGGTCGCTCACCTGGCGTCCAAACATTGGGTGCCTTGGGTCGCTCACCTGGCGTCCAAACATTGGGTGACTTGGGTCCCTCACCTGTCGTCCAAACATTGGGTGCCTTGGGTCGCTCACCTGGCGTCCAAACATTGGGTGCCTTGGTTCGCTCACCTGGCGTCCAAACATTGGGTGACTTGGGTCCCTCACCGGACGTCCACACAAACGGTGACTTGGGTCCTTAACCTGTTTCGACAAGAAAGTAGTCCTATAGCGATCATTGCTGACGGGTATGGAGTGTTTGATTCCATTGTACGCTGCCTCGTCTTTTTGAGAGTAGTGTTCCAAGTCCCTTCCTCTCTGTCAAAACATGCATACATGCAAGTAGAAAACAATTATCGGTTGAGTATACTGGATTGTCAAACTACCTGGCTTCTAACACATCACTTTTGTTACAGGAAGTAAGCCCTATAGCCACCCTTCCGATTTTGCAAAATAAAATCGTTTTAACCATTGCTTCTATCAGCCACCATTGACATGCCGTGCTACTGCAATTTTTCCCATATTACTCAAGTACAGCATACAATAAGGAAACTTACAAACTGCCAGGCGTCTACATAATAAGACATTACACAACGTATAGATAATGAATTATCACTTTTCTATACATTCTGTATCCATTATGTCAAGTTAGAATAAAATATACGTCAGTAGAATTGTAGTGATAGAAGTGAGTTAAATAAATGATACAGAGAAAAGTAATCAAGATACAACGGATTTATAAAATGTACCAACCCTGAATTTATTAAAGGCGAGTAGAGCAAATTTAACCATTTAGCATTACGTGCGTAGATAAACGAGATGCATCATTTAAGTATTATCTGGAGCGTAAAGTTCAAAGCTTTTCTTCAAGGCTGTGAGTTCCGACGTTAGATTGCGCAACGCTGAGAGTTCTAAAATACCAAATGTTCAAAGCTGAGAGTTCAAACATACCTATGGGACAAACCTTTAACCTTTACGTTACTTAATGTTCAAAGCTGAGAGTACCAATATTCATAATGTTCAAAGCTTAGAGTTCAAATATTACTAATCTTCAAAGTTGTGAGTACCAATATTTATAATGTTCGAAGCTAGGACTACCATTATTCCTAATGTTCACAGCTGGTAATATCAAAATACTTAATTTTCAAAGCTGAGAGTACCAATATTACTAATCTTCAAAGTTCTGAGTACCAAAATGTATAATGTTCGAAGCTAGGACTACCAATATTCCTAATGTTCAAAGCTAGGACTACCAATATTCCTAATGTTCAAAGCTAGGACTATCAATATTCCTAATGTTCAAAGCTAGGACTACCATTATTCCTAATGTTCACAGCTGGTAATATCAATATACTTAATTTTCAAAGCTTAGAGTACCATTATTACTAATCTTCAAAGTTGTGAGTACCAAAATGTATAATGTTCGAAGCTAGGACTACCAATATTCCTAATGTTCAAAGCTAGGACTATCAATCTTCCTAATGTTCAAAGCTAGGACTACAATTATTCCTAATGTTCACAGCTGGTAATATCAATATACTTAATTTTCAAAGCTGAGAGTTCTAACTTGTCTAGTTATCGTATATAATCATTTCTAGGTACACCAAGTTTACAGACCACTGTCTCCAAATATCTCTAGTTTACATACGATGGGCGGGTTGTGTTCCAGGTTCAGTATTAAACTGCTTAGTCTAGTTAAAACAACAATCATTCCGAATTTCGACAAATATTTCGTATTAGCTTATGTACTTAGTAATTTTTTAATCTAATACTAACTAACAGTGTAACTACATACATTGATACATGCTAGTACATCCCAAATAGTTATTAATATGAACGTTACATGTGTAACAAAATGTGCACGTAACAAAAAAACATGTATAACAAAATGTGCACATAACAAAACATATGTAACTAAATGTGCACATAACAAAACATGTGTAACAAAATGGGCACTTAACAAAAACATGTGTAACAAAATGTGCACATAACAAATACATGTGTAACAAAATGTGCACATAACAAATACATGTGTAACAAAATGTGCACATAACAAATACATGTGTAATAAAATGTGCACATAACAAAAACATGTGTAACTAAATATGCACATAACAAAATATGTGTAACAAAATGTGCCCATAATAAATACATGTGTAACAAAATGTGCATGTAGCAAACAAACATGCGCAACAAAAGGTGTACATAACAAAAACATGTGTAACAGAATGTGCAAAACCAAAAAAATACGTGTAACAAAATGTGCAAAACAAAATAAAACATATGTAACAAAATGTGCACGTAGCAAAAAAAAACATGTGTAACAAAATGTGTATGTTACCATAAAAACATGTGCGTATGTTTTGCCATATTCCAATATCTGAAGCGTATATTATCTGTCTCTCACCTTAAGCAAGTTTGGTCGCCTCTAACGACACTTCCTCGGTAAGACAGACTACAAGTCTTGTTTTTCGTGTTTTGCTTTTTTCATGGAGTCATTACTTGTTGACTCCAGACTGGAAGTCGTTCAGGCCCTATTTAGTAACATTATTTTTATTATTTAAAAAACGTGGAGGCCAAATACTGCAGCTTAATTAGCCTATTGGAAAATCCGACACTCGATTCAGAGGTTTCATTCCCGAGAGCAAATGATTTTTCTCTGCTGTTTGGTGCGAATGTTCTTCTAGTGCTTCAACTATAAATGTTTGTTACGGTAAATTCATTATAAAATTACAAAGTGCATAAAGTTAGAAGATGTCGGGCACTAAAAGATGTAGGTCTTTGTGACAGGGCAGTCTTGTAGGACATGTTCAGGGTTTGGATTCTAACTGCACGTGATGGTTTGTTTCTGTAGATATCTTGTGTCGGTGGAGGTGATCTAGTAGTCTACATCACCATGTTCTCATGCTGTAGATATCTTGTGTCGGTGGAAGTGATCTAGTAGTCTACATCGCCATGTTCTCATTCTGTAGATATCTTGTGTCGGTAGAGATGATCTAGTAGTCTTCATCGCCATGTTCTCATGCTGTAGATATCTTGTGTCGGTGGAGGTGATCTAGTAGTCTACATCGCCATGTTCTCATGCTGTAGATATCTTGTGTCGGTGGAGGTGTCGCTGTCCAGGCGTGTCATTATCTCTTGATCTTCAGTAAGACATTTCCCAGTCCTGTATTGTCATACTGCGAAGTTGTATAAGCTTTAGTAGATATTTGACAATCGAATGTGCTCCTTCGACATTATTTCTGCCCAGTTTGTTCTCCATATCTTTAAACTGCTCAGCGATCCATGCCTCTTTTGCTGTTTCATCTTGAACCTTTTTTTCTCTTTTTATTAACCTATACTGATAGACCCTTCTGGAATGTTCTTTGAGCTCTTTAATTTCCTTCTCTTATCGCACAGATCAAGTAATTCTTTTGTAATCCGGGGCTTTTTTATTTTGTCTGTAGCTTTCCTAAGATCTCTGTTGCTGTGCGTATTATAGTTGCATTACAAGCGTTTGTAATCATATCTACGAGGGGCGTTTAGAAAGTAATGCACTACATCATTTTTATCAGAAGCTGTTTATTAAAAAGGCATGACGTTTCTACACAATATACATGAGTATGTCATGTAAACATCTGTATTAATCCCCATCATCTTGTACAACTTTATGCCATCATCATCTTCAAACCGTGTCCCACAATGCATCTTTGAGTTGTTCAAATAGATGAAAATCAGAGAGTGCGAAATTGGGCTATAGGGTGGATGGGGCAGTACAGTCCAACCCAATCAATTCGGTGATTGCTTCCCGTGTTCCCAGACGTGTGTGGGGCACCAATTGTCGTGAAGGAGAAGCAGGTCTGTTGGATTCTTGTGCGGCCGAACTCTGGGGAAATGTTGATCGAGTTTTTGCAATGTTTTAATGTAAGCTTGCGAATTGATTGTCTCTCCTCTTGGCATCACATCCACTAGAATCCCACCTGCAATTTCCCAAAAACCATTGATCATGACCTTTCCAGCTGAATGAGTTGTCTTGAATGTTTTTCTCCGTAGTGATTACGGGTGATGCCACTCCATGGACTGTCTTTTTGTCTCAGGTTCAAAATTATGTGCCCAGGTTTCGTCTCCTGTAACAATATTAGCCAAAAAGTTATCTCTTTCAGCATTGAAACGCTCCAACAATTCAGAAGAAATTGTTCTCCTTTGCAATCGGTGATCATTTGTGAGACTTCGAAAAACTCATCTACCGCAAACTTTAGAATATCCGATAGTTTTTATAACTGCATTTGCACTACCATTGCTGACTGACAGCTGTAAGGCCAGTAATTGAATAGTGATTTGCCTATCAGTAAGAATATGTTCTCAGCTCATTTCTGCGTTGGTGGCTGTGACAGGACGTCCACTGCGCGGCCGATCAAGCAGCTCCGTATCTACACTTCCTGATTCTTTGATTCTCTGAACCCAGCGACTAACTGTACTCATGTCGACTACATAACTTCCGTACACATCACATAGACGCTTGTAAATGTTCATAAGCGTTTCCTTCTCTGCAACAAGAAATTCTATCACAATTCGCTGCTTATAACGCAAGTTGCTAACATGCTCCATTTCAACGGTTTAGTGCAGTCGTTTTATCTGGCCCATTGCGGTGTAATTGGTGAAGTTAAATAGCGTTCCTTTGAGTCGTAGGCTGATAAATCAGCTAAATCGTGATCAACAGCACAATACACATCTAGCAGTGTTTTTATGAACCAGTATCCCCCCTCAATGTAAATGTCTGTCTTCTCTGCCATTGTAATAAAATGTGAGACCTTCCTCTGTGGTATACTTCTTGGAATAGTGAAAAGGGAAATTAGTAGACCTCCAATAAAGTGGGTACACAAGTCAACCTCACCTCCACGTGGTGCAAACCGGGCAACTATGACCATGAGGTCATATGCTAGCGAGGCTCGAGCTTGCCTGGAGCTGGGCTCTTCCGGGTCAGATTTAAAATTCGACAATTCCAACTTAAAGAGGAGATAGGCACCGCCAAGCGATAGGGGCCCAAGATACACACACGATGACAACCAGAATCTACCCTACCGGCACGGTTGAAGTCCTTTATATATATATATATATATATATATATATATATATATATATATATTTATATATATATATATATATATATATATATATATATATATATATATATATATATATATTTATATATATATATATATATATATATATATATATATATATATATATATATATATATATATATATATATTTGCGTCCATTTCTTGAAGTATTTTTCTTCTATCATCACCTGTGTCAAGACTGTTTTTGCTTGAATAGAGATCTGGTTATGTTTCTTGTTAATTCCATGGATCTCTGAGATTATTGAGACATGTTCTAAAAAAGTGATCCGGCTACTCGTAGTTAGTTAATATTTTCATTTCTGAGTGATGAGTAGGGAGGTGGTTTTCATGGCAGGGACACAGATGTTTAGAGTTGTAGACATTTCTGAGTGATGGGTAGGGAGGTGGTTTACATGGCAGCGACACAGATGTTTAGAGTTGTAGACATTTCTGAGTGATGAGTAGGGAGGTGGTTTTC
This sequence comes from Ariolimax columbianus, assembly GCA_036924085.1. Lineage (NCBI taxonomy): Eukaryota > Metazoa > Mollusca > Gastropoda > Stylommatophora > Arionidae > Ariolimax > Ariolimax columbianus. Next base: position 84,257,495 of record JAVGWX010000011.1, on the reverse strand, counting down.
ATGGCAGGGACACAGATGTTTAGAGTTGTAGACATTTCTGAGTGATGGGTAGGGAGGTGGTTTACATGGCAGCGACACAGATGTTTAGAGTTGTAGACATTTCTCAGTGGTGAGTTGGGAGGTGGTTTTCATGGCAGCGACACAGATGTTTAGAGTTGTAGACATTTCTCAGTGGTGGGTAGGGAGGTGGTTTTCATGGCAGCGGCACAGATGTTTAGAGTTGTAGACATTTCTGAGTGGTGGGTAGGGAGGTGGTTTTCATGGCTGCGACATAGATGTTTAGAGCTGTAGATGAAGCTTGTTTGCTTCAGCCTGTTTTGGTCATGTTAAGAAGTCTGCCATGCATTGTGTGGTTTGGCATATGCAATAGCATCTCGTTTTATACACGCACCTTCTCCTCATGTATGTTATCAAGGGAGCGAATATTTATTTATTTTTCCGTTGCCTGAATGGAAGTGGCCTTCGTCCCTCCCGTAATAAGTGTGCGGCCAGATTTTTGTACTCTGATTTGCCGATTTGTTTTTGTTTTGAAGGACGTGACCCAAATTGATGCCAAACTCCGATTCAGTGTTGACCTCACTGCTCATGTGTCTACATTTTTAAGGACGCAGTTGTTTGTCTCCAACTTGCGCCAGTCAGTTTTTTAAATGAGAGAGAGCTTGTTGATTGATTTCTGTTCGATGGCTTTAATGTTGGGTGCAGATATGTCACTTATCAGCTTCTCAGCAATGTTGTCAATGTTCAACATGACGGGATTGGATGATGAGACTTCACTCTTGTTGTGAAGTACTAGAATTCTCTTTTCGAACTAAACAGTCTGCCTTGGACAGATTTAGGAGAAGTCTTACTTTCAAAAAATTGGCAAAAGCTTTGGTTCTATACACGCAGACAGCCAGTATTTGTTTATTTTCTTGGAAGGATTCGTCTACTTTCTGAACTAGATATATTAGCTGGTCTTCCGGGCTGCGGTTGTTTTCTGAAGGTTGTCTAGCATATTATTAATGTGCGTCACGTACATTATGGGCCCTAACATACCATGATATGCCCTAACATACCATGATGTCCCAAGATTTGCCATGATGTACCCTAACATACAATGATGTGCCCGGATGTACCATGATGTGACCTAACATACCATGATGTGCACAGATGTACCATGATGTGACGTAACATATAATTATGTACCCTAACAAAGCATGGTGTGCCCTAACATACCATGACGTGCCCAGATTTACCATGATGTGCCCTAACATAACATAATGGGCCATAACATAACGTTATGTGCTCTAACATACCTTGAAGTGCCCTAACATACCAAGATGTGCCCAGATTTACCAAGATGTGCCCTAACATACCATGAAGTGCCCAGATTTACCAAGATGTGCCCTAACATACCAAGATGTGCCCAGATTTACCAAGATGTGCCCTAACATACCATGAAGTACCCAGATTTACCATGATGTGCACTAACATAACATGATGCACCATGATGTGCTCTGATATAACATGATGCGCCATGATGTACTCTGGCATACCATGATGTGTCCGCACATACCATGATGTGCCCAGATTTACCATAGCGTAACATAGCGTAATGTACCGTGATGTTTCATGATGGGCCATAATGTGCTCTGACAAATAGGATGTGCCATGATGTGCGATAACATACCATGATGCATCACGATGTGCCCTGATATACCATCATGTGCCATGATTTGCCTTGACATACCAGGATGTGCCATGATATGCTCTTATATACCAGGATGGGGACGGCGATGTGCACTTACTCACTTTCCGTGTCCAAACACCACGTCACACGGCATCCGTCAAATATTCAGCAACTTGATCTGCCTTGTTGTTCGCCTCCATCGTGTCGTTCATGTCACAGGAGTCAGGGAGGTTGGGGAATGACATCAGATGATCTTGGTCCTGAACTGCGCCGCATTTACATGTCTCGATATCTGAGTATTCCCATTTTTTCAAGTTAACTCTGCATCTTGACACACCAGTTCGAAGTCTGTTCATTGCCTTCCATACAGCATAGGGCAGGTTATGTCCAGGCGCAGCCTCTTCCTTGAGCTCTAACCATATATCCTGCATTGTTTCGCGCCACCTCTCGATGAGTCGACCTTCCGGGCTTGTCTGGATAGTCTCTGTCGATTTGAAGAAGCTGTGTCTTGATTTAAGTCTTGTGACTTGTTCCTGATAGACAAACATCGGGTGTCTAGGGTCGTTTTCCTGTTTCCCTCGTTCGATTTCCGCAGCTACACTTCTTCTTATATCAGGTGGTGCAATGCCAATTAAGTGATATATTTTGTTTGTGGGGGTGGGTTTGAGGCACCCCGACACATATTGTGCCAGTCAACTTTCGGATAATGTTGTTTCTCGCATGTACATTACGCTTTGTCTCCTGACAGTGTGTCATATAGGATAATGCGCGATCCAACCGTACAACCAGGTATCTGGAAGCCGGGAAGTGTTCAAGATCCTGTCCTTGCCATCTGATCCGCAGTTCACTGTTTGCCTCTCTGTTCTTGAGATGATAGGCGCATACCTGAGTTTTGCTAGGGTTGGGTTTTAGGTGGTTTTTCCGATAATAATCTGCGAGGTCATTCAGAGAGCGTGTTAGTTTAACTTCTACCTCCTCGAACCCATTAGCCCGAACAGCGACTGCTGTATCATCGGCTTATGATGTGCACTGAAATACTATGAGGCACCATGATGCGCCATTATGTGCCAAGACATACCATGATATGCAATGATGTGGCTGATATACCATAAAATGTCATGATGTGCTCTGACATTCCAGGATCTGCCATGATGTGCTCTGACATACCAGGATGTATCATGAGGTGCTCTGACATATCCTGATGTGCTATCGTGCTCTATAATTTGCCAAAACATACCGTTATGTATCAGAATGTGTCATCGTGTGCTTTGACATCTCGAAAACGTTCTCCCAAAGCAGTTCACAGAAATGGAAATGCTGACTGTCTATGAGTGGCCAGAATTTTGACATGAACAAAACCTTATAACTACGGAGATCCCAGGAATAAAAAGAGGGAAATTGTCAGGATTAACACCTAAAAACTCTAGCTCAGAAGATGATTGAAGGAAAATACAGCCTAAAGATCTGGGCACACGTATACTTAGATGAATCTGCAGAGATCGCAGTTCAGGATGGTGGAGGAGGCATTCTTGTAAAATACAACAATGGGAAAATAACTCATTAAGCTTTTCCTACTGGGACGATTTCTTCCAGCCTTAAGGCAGACTCTATGGCGCCAGCACAGGCACTAAAAATGTTCACCAGACCAGATGAACATCCGCCATCTGTGATGGTTTTCTCTGTTAAGCACCAGAAGTAAACATATTCTGTAGGAAACCAGATGAGAGCTCCAGAAAATGCAAAGAACCTCAACAGTTGCTCTTTAGTAGTTCCACTTCCATTGTGGAATCACAGGGTATGAGAGAGCTGATGTCCTGTCCAAAGCAGGTGGCAAAATGGATAAATTTATCTATGGAGTTTCCTACCGAGAGGCAAAAACCGTCATACTCAATCAGTACAACTCAAAATGGAAGAAAGAAATGATAGTGAGCAATAGTCTTGACTCAATCCACCAGCTCCACAGACACAAACAAACGACCATCTTTCGGCTGAGAACAAGCCACTGCAGGCTATTGGATCACCGACACCGGCTCAATATATCACACACAAGTGACTGACCATGTGAAACCGGAGTCCAGACACCTGAATATATCCTACAGAACTGCCCAATACACAGAGACCTGCGATGCCAGACCTGGCCAGATAGACCCGAGGTGACGCAGAAGCTGGGAGACTACCACGCGATCTGAAGATTACTGCGGGGCTGCCACCTTCATCTGGAGAGGACTGCGGGGCTGCCACCTGGATCTGGAGAGGACTGCGGGGCTGCCAGCTGGATCTGGAGAGGACTGCGGGGCTGCCACCTTCATCTGGAGAGGACTGCGGGGCTGCCACCTGGATCTGGAGAGGACTGCGGGGCTGCCAGCTGGATCTGGAGAGGACTGTGGGGCTGCCACCTGGATGTGGAGAGGACTGCAGGGATGCCACCTGGATCTGGAAAGGACTGTGGGGCTGCCACCTGGATCTGGAGAGGACTGCGGACTTCATCCTAGCGACGGGACTACAGATCTAGCATGACCAAAAAGTATGAACGCAGAAGAAGAAGAAGAAGAAGAAGAAGAAGAAGAAGAAGAAGAAGAAGAAGAAGAAGAAGAAGAAGAAGAAGAAGAAGTGTTCTGACATACCGTAATGCACCATGATGCGTCATGACATGCCATTCACACCCAACACAACCGCTTCCGCAAGGCTTATTATTCCGATTGGCGCTCCAGAACTGAGCGGCGAGTAATTTGAAGTCATCCTGTTACTTACTTACTTTCCGTGTCCAAGCGTCACGTTTTATATATTGCATCCAGTATCCAGCGACATGGATTGCCTTGTCATTTCCTCCAGCATGTCGCGCCTATTGCATGTTTCCTGGAGGTTGGGGCATGTCATCAGGTGGTCTGGGTCCTGTATTGCTCCACAATCACATATGTCATCATCTGTGTATCCCCATCGCTTCAAATTCCTCTTGCACGGTGATACACCAGTTCTGAGTCTGTTCAGCGACTTCCATGTTGTGTATGGTAGATGATGTCCATGAGGAGGTTCCTTCCGAAATTCCATCTCTCGGGCCTGCACCAATTCGTGCCACCTCTCGATACGGCGTTTGTATGTATGGGGTTTGTTGTTTTTAGAAAGCTGTGTCTGGATTTGAGTCTTGTGTTTTCTACCGGATGTCCAAACAATGGGTGCCTTGGGTCGTGCTCCTGTTTTGTTTTTTTTTTGTTCGATTTCTGCCGTGACGCTTCTACGGATCTCCGGGGCTGCTATGCCAATTATGGGGTATATTTTATCAATGGTGGTGGATTTTAGGTACCCTAATACTTTCCTACCAACCTCATATATTGCTGTATCAACCAGTTTCGCATGAGCAAAGTTTTTCCAGACTGGCGCAGCGTATTTAGCTACTGAGAAACACAAGGCAAGTGTAGATGTCCGAATGACTTATGGCAGTGCCCCCCCATGTTGTGCCGGTCAGTTTTCCGATGATATTATTTCTTGCGTGTATCTTACGCTTTGTGTCTTGGCAGTGCGTTATGTAAGATAATGTGCGGTCTAACTTCCCGCCTAGATATTTGGGAGCCGTGCAGTGTTCAAGCTCCTGCATTTGCCACCTAATCTGAAGTTTTCTTTTCGCCTATCTGTTTCTGATGTGGTAGGTACACATCTGGGTTTTACTGGGATTTGGCTTAAGGTGATTCTTGTGGTAGTATTCTGCAAGGGCATTGAGAAATCTTGACAGTTTGCTTTCTATTTTCTCAAACTCTTTTCCCTGGGCAGCAGCTGCTGTGTCATCAGCATAGATGAATTTCCTTGTGTCTGTGTCCATGGGTAGGTCATTAGTATTTATGTTATATAGCTTGGGGGCTAGAACTCTTCCGTGTGCCAGGCCGTTGTTTTGGTTTCGGCATCTGCTGTCTTTTTTCCCGAGAGTTACATAGAATGGCCTATTTTTTAGGGGGCATTTGATTTTATTGGTCAGACGCCAGTCTTTTGTCATGGTGTATAGCTTTGATAGTAGTCTCCGATGGTTTATTGGGTCATAATCTGCACTTAGATCAACATAGACCACTCCTGTAACCGTTTTGCCTTCGTAACCATCCTCTATTAATTGTGTTAGGGTAAGGATTTGACTGCTACAAGATCTTCCAGGTCTGAAACCAACTTATTCCTTGATCAGTTTCTCGTCTATCTAAGGGGAGATGCGATTCAGGATCATCATTTCGAAGATCTTATACATGTGAAATAGCAGCGATACTGGACGGAAATGCTTAGGTTTGGTTGGTGGTTTTCCTAGTTCTATCAACGCAGCCACATTTCAGATTTTAGGAATTTGCATTTTGTCAATGCACCTGTTCATGAGCGTTAGCAGCCATTTGCTTGTTTCTGGTCAGAATTTTGTAATTTGTTCTGTACTCAGTTCATCGGGAGACCAGCTGCTTTATTATTGTTCATTTGGTTTATTGCATGATTTAGTTCAACTATGGCGAAGGATGTACTCATTGTATCTTTCTCATCTGGGGTAGTTGTCTCGCCGCCGCGATTCAATTTCAACCAGTGTTCGTAAAGCGATCTCTGTCCCGCCAGGCGGAGCGATAGCGCAGGCTTGCGGAAAACGCTTGCCCGCCTTTCCCCGTTGAGCTATCGGGATGCGGTATTTTTTGGCCTCTCCTCCACCGAGGTGCGCTGCTCTGGTCCGTATCGAGAAACGTTGTCAGTCCGTGGTCATTTATCTAAGGCTTATAGCAGAGCTCGACAGTTCGTCTAGCTGGTTGTCAGACTCTCGCAAAGAGCTTGTGACCGGCAAATCGAAAGCAGGAATCGTGCCTGAAGGCCCTGTGTTCTCCCGGGGACCAACCCGCGGGAGAAAGGCAGGCCGGCAGGCCAAATTGTCTTTAGTCCCAGTGAAATTCATCGCTGAGGTCGTTGGGATCCGAACAGCACAGAGCGCTAAAATCCCTCCTCGAGCGAGCCCGGTCGGTCGGTCGTCTGGTGCGTGTAGTGGCCCCTGTCAGGCGGTCCTAGGTCGACGGAGTGAGGGACGGGTGGAACAACCGTCCGTCCGTTCCGTCAGTCGGTCCCTATGGCCGTCCCAGTGAGGCTTTTTACACACCCGTCCTCCGCCGACCGGTGTGTGCGCTACGTACGTCTCCGACAGATATCTGGTTGATCCTGCCAGTAGTCATATGCTTGTCTCAAAGATTAAGCCATGCATGTCTAAGTTCACACTGTCTCACGGTGAAACCGCGAATGGCTCATTAAATCAGTCGAGGTTCCTTAGATGACACGATCCTAGTTGGATAACTGTGGCAATTCTAGAGCTAATACATGCTTACCAAGCTCCGACCCTCGCGGAAAGAGCGCTTTTATTAGTTCAAAACCAATCGTCGTTTCCCATCGCGGGGTTGCGGCGTCCCCACTGGTGACTCTGGATAACTTTGTGCTGATCGCATGGCCTCATGTGCCGGCGACGCATCTTTCAAATGTCTGCCCTATCAAATGTCGATGATACGTGACATGCCTACCATGTTTGTAACGGGTAACGGGGAATCAGGGTTCGATTCCGGAGAGGGAGCATGAGAAACGGCTACCACATCCAAGGAAGGCAGCAGGCGCGCAACTTACTCACTCCCGGCACGGGGAGGTAGTGACGAACAATAACAATACGGGACTCTTTCGAGGCCCCGTAATTGGAATGAGTACACTTTAAACCCTTTAACGAGGATATATTGGAGGGCAAGTCTGGTGCCAGCAGCCGCGGTAATTCCAGCTCCAATAGCGTATATTAAAATTGTTGCAGTTAAAAAGCTCGTAGTTGGATCTCAGGCGGTCGGTCCGGCTCGCGCCGGTTCACTGTCCGTTGTCTCCTGCCCTACCGTCTGCCAGCTCTCTCCCACGGGTGCTCTTCGCTGAGCGTCCTGGGTGGCCGGCGCGTTTACTTTGAAAAAATTAGAGTGTTTAAAGCAGGCCTCGGCTGCCTGAATAATGGTGCATGGAATAATGGAATAGGACCTCGGTTCTATTTTGTTGGTTTTCGGAACTGGAGGTAATGATTAACAGGGACAAACGGGGGCATTCGTATTGCGGCGTTAGAGGTGACATTCTTGGATCGCCGCAAGACGAGCTACTGCGAAAGCATTTGTCAAGAATGTTTTCATTAATCAAGAACGAAAGTCAGAGGCGCGAACACGATCAGATACCGTCGTAGTTCCGACCATAAAGGATGCCGACTACCGATCCGCAGGAGTTGCTTCGATGACTCTGCGGGCAGCTTCCGGGAAACCAAAGTGTTTGGGTTCCGGGGGAAGTATAGTTGCAAAGCTGAAACTTAAAGGAATTGACGGAAGGGCACCACCAGGAGTGGAGCCTGCGGCTTAATTTGACTCAACACGGCCAAACACTGAAATGATTGACATGCCGATAGCACTTTCGTTGGGTCTAATATGGAACGGGTGCTGGAATTAGACCATCGAAAATCTGGGGCTATCCTCTCGGTAACTTGATTGTCTCGCATCTAGTGTTCGCTAAAGGAATTGACGGAAGGGCACCACCAGGAGTGGAACCTACGGCTTAATTTGACGGAACTCCCCAATACTGTAGAACGACTGACAAATCGAGAGCACTTCCGTTGGGTCCAATAATGAACGTGTGCTGGTATTAGACCCACGGAAGACAGGTCATCTCTCTAACCTTCTAATGAAGGATCGCTACGGAAACCGTGTCTTGACACCGCAGAAACCGCAGGCTCCAGATACCTGGTCACGGACAAACAAAAGCCTTCGATAAATTCGTCCTGGCCAAAAATGTACGTGTGCTGGAAATAGACCATCGGAAGACAGGTCAGTTTTACCCTACAATTGACAGGGCGTTGCTACGAAAATCCTGCTCAACTCGAGAGGAACCGCAGACATTTGGTTCACGTACCAGGCTGATAAGCCAATGGCGCGAGGCTACCATGTGAGGGATTACGGCCGGAAGCCTGTTAGCCGGAATCCCGCCCAAATTCTCAGCACCACTGCAATGGGAGGCTTCGATATGGTCGGGACCTGGGGATCGCGCCTCAACCCTACCAGGTCGAGCCACAGAAAGAGGTCTCTTCCATCCGCTGATCAAAGCGGGCGGATAGCTGCTCGATATTTACCCTAAACGGCGATGGGGTGCGAAACCACAAACAAAAGACTTAGTTCTTTGTCGGGGTGTCGAAAACAGTAGAGCAGCCACCTCACTGTGAACTGTCGAGACTCACTCCTTTACCGCGAGATATGTCCGAAAAACCAGGCGAACAACATCTCCTTGACATTACCAGGCTTGTCCCCTGGTTAAATGCACTTCTGCTTCGATATCTACCTCTGTACGCTGTCAGCCATACCAATGGACGCAGAAGAGATGCAGACTAGCGGACATTGCACACCTGCCCCACTGTGTCAACATCCCAGGTGGCGGGGAATGCTAGGCGTACCATCACTGAAGATGTGCCGAGAAAATAAAGGGAGCAAAGAGGTACCCCACCCACATGCACATGATACATTTCTGGCAGGACGTGACGATCCTGGGATACAGACACACTGAAATGCCTCTCTTCCGGGTTAGTACAAACCAGTACATAGTCCATATCATATATCACATCTCATATATCATTACCGCATCCTATAGACACGAGTAGTGAAGACTCGTCAGTCTTGTAAGACAACTTCCATAAGAGAGACAACTCTGATCACAAACAACTGCTGCCTTGCAGATAGGCTGGGGACAGCCAAAGGCTAAGGAGAGCATCCCTACAGAAACGCCTGTTGAAATCGGATGCACGGGGCCACAAACCTAACGAAACAGTGCAACGCAAATCGCAGTATGATGACAGTACAACCGATCAGAAAAACGTATGGCGCTCATCCTGCGGAGTCGCGCCAGGCAGCGAGAGTGCCGGGCCTCACGCCTCGAAGGGGCCCACCCTTGACTACTGTTGGTCACCCACCCATGTGTTGTGGAGTCAAGGCACATGGCTATGGGGCAATTTCCATTGACCGAAAACTCAAGACCCTCAAAATACTACAATGGAATGCGGAGGGAGTCATTAACAAAAAACTTTCCCTAACACATCACCTGCATGAAGGTAAGATTGACGTGGCATGTATCCAGGAAACGCACCTCAACAATAATCATAAATTCTCAATCAGTGGATACCAGACCTTCCGTCTCGATAGAGAAGGTCACAAAGGAGGGATCCAGAAATGCATACCGAGTAGCGCGGTACCTGTCAATCACACCGGACAAGCAGAAATTGTAGGAGTTGACATAATGGCTCAAGAGCCGAAGCTCCGCATTTTCAATCTGTACAGACCACCAAATAAAGACCTATCGCTCTCGAGTATGGAAGTCAAAGACTCCAACTGCATAGTAGTTGGAGATTTCAACAGCCACTCGGAGAGATGGGGATACTCTGACACAGACAGCAGAGGTGACGAAGTGGAAGATTGGGAGATAGATACAAATCTCTCCCTAATCAATAGGCCAGAGGATAGCCCTAGTTTCTATTCTAGAACATGGCGTACCACCTCGACTCCAGATTTGGCCTTCTCCACACAGGACACACACCATAAAATAGACCGCCAGGTACTAAACCAACTGGCAGGTAGCGACCAAAGGCCGATCAGGCTAGACATTGATATGGAAGTAGGCCCACAGGAAACAAAACCGCTCCCACGTTGGAATTACAAACGAGCCGACTGGGACAGATTTGCAATCCTGACAGATGGGCTGTGTGAAACCATCAACACACGAAACAACAAAATGAAGCCCACGGTGGAAAGCCTAAGCAAGGCAATAATGCAAGCCGCCACTGAAACCATCCCGAGAGGAGCTAGGAAAACCTATAAGCCCTACTGGAATGATGAGTTGCAGAAAGTGGAAGATGCAGTAACAAATGCTAGGAACATGACAGAGCGAGAAAAATCCATGGAGGCAAACATCGCCCTCAAAGCCGCCGCGGCGAAGTACAAACACACTCTCAAACAAACAGCAAGAGAAAGCTGGAAAAATAAAACGGAAAGTCTAAACCTGGACAAAGACGGGAGCAAGCTATGGAAGCTAGTCAGAGCCATGAACGACGAAACCCCGTCAAATAAACAAATTACTATCAAGCAGGGCGAGAACTTGATCACAGGTAAGAAAGCCGCAAACGCCTTTGTCGATCACTATGCCAGAGCAAACCACATCGAGGTCCCTGCAGATAAGCATACAGACATTAGCGAAGAGCTAAAGGGACACGAAAACATAAATACGGCTCCTGAAGAGCACATGATGGCCAAACTAACAATGCGCGAAATGGAAGAGGCTATGAGAACACTAAAGAAAAGGAAATCTCCCGGAAAAGACGGGATAACAAACGAAATGCTGATGGGGCTGGGCCAAACAGCGAAGAGGAAACTGCTATCGGTCCTGAACCAAAGCTGGAAAAGGGGAATTGTACCACAGGCATGGAAAGATGCAATACTGGTACTAGTACCAAAAACAGGAAAGGACAAAACAGATCCAAATGGATACAGGCCCATAAGCCTACTGAGCTGTGTCGGCAAACTGATGGAACGGATGATAAACACCAGACTGATGTGGCATCTGGAAGAAAAACGAATACTAATTCCACAGCAAGCCGGCTTTAGACAGCACAGATCCACTGAGGACCAGGTCATCCTCATAGCCCAGGAGATAGAAGATGCCTACCAGGCACAGAAACACACAGTAGCTGTTTGGGTGGATCTGGAAAAGGCATTTGACAAAGTCTGGAAGGACGGACTTAGAGTCAAGCTAAGAAGAAGTGATGTCTGTGGGAAGATGTACAAGTGGATCAACCACTACCTCAAACAAAGAACGGCCAGAGTCCAAGTACAAGGGCAGATGAGCAAAAAGGTGACACTCGAGCAGGGAGTACCCCAAGGGGGAGTACTGTCACCCACACTCTTCCTGGTGTATATAAACGACATCACAGAGAATATACAAAGAAGAGTCCATGGCTCAATGTTTGCAAACGATCTGGCTATGTGGACCTCTGATCTCACCATAGCAAGAAATCGGATGCAGACGGCCCTAACATCGCTGGAAGAGTGGGCGAACTCATGGCTGGTCAAAATAAACGAGGAGAAAGCCACATGCACAATATTCTCGCTTTCAATCAAGCCCCAAAATACCAAATTAAGTCTAAATGGCAAATTCCTGCAGCCAAATGGCAACCCAAACTATCTGGGAGTCACATTTGATCGGCGCATGACATGGAAAAGTCAGATCGAGAGAAACCGAATGAGAGCCAGAGAAAGAATGGCAATCATGAGGAAACTTGCTGGCACAAGCTGGGGAGCAGACGAAAGCATACTAAAGAAACTGTACACTGGAAGAGTGAGACCAGTTCTCGAGTATGGCATTGCGGCATGAAAAACAGCAGCAAAGGCGAACTTCGATAAAGTTAGCAAACTTCAATACCAAGCCATGAGAGTTATAACAGGAGGCATGAAGTCAACGCCAATTGTAGAACTTGAAAAGATTACAAAACTGCAATCCATGACCGATAGAAGAGACTGCAGAGCCCAGCTGCAGTCAGAGAAACTCCGAAGACTGACTGACCATCCAATGCACCGGAGACTAAACAATTTGGGAAATAGGAAACTAAAGCGGAGAAACTTTGCAGAAATAGCCAAAGCAAAGATGCACGAAGATCCCATAAACGCACTAATAACACCAAAACCCATCACTACTGTACGAAATCCTACCTGGAGGCACGATATACTTCCAGATGTGGTAGAAAATATACCAGGTATTGGAAACAAAAACTGCCAGACTGAAAAAGAAAAGAGAGATACTACCCTAAGCTTTATATCGAAAAACTACCCAAGCATGGACTGGACCCATGCATACACCGACGGTTCTGTAACAAACACTACACAGAACGGAGGGGCAGGAGCATTCCTGAACCTACCAAATGGCAGAAAAATAACACTGTCATTCGCTACTGGTAAGTACACAAGCAATTTCAGAGCGGAGGCAGAGGCACTGAGGGCGGCAGTGGAAGAAATGGTGACACATAAAGAAAATGAAAGCCATATAGTCCTGCTTACAGATGCTGTCGCCGTAGTCACAGGGCTAAAAAGCCAGAAAAACACTGAGCTTAATGACTTAAGAGCAGCACTCTGCAAACTGTGCCAGCAGTCCGCACCAAAAAGGGTAGTGGTACAGTGGGTCCCATCACACTGCAACATCCAAGGCAACGAGAAGGCAGACAGACTGGCAAAAGAAGGTGCAAGACTACCACAAACAGATACTAGTATGACGTACGAACAGTCAAAACGGCTTATCAAAGCCAGATACATGACCAAATGGGAAACCGAACATACTGGTTACACCAAAAACGATGCCTATTACCAGTTGAACCGAAGAGAGCAGGTCGTCTTCAGACTTCACACTGGCCACAATAGACTGAGGTACCACCTATTCAACAAATTGAAGATAGGGGGTACCGACGAATGCCCGTGCGGTACCGGTAAAATGACCGCTGAACATCTGCTGCAGAACTGCCCGACATACGAGGATCAGAGAGAGCAGATGTGGCCATCACCAGTGGAACCACAAGACAAGCTCTATGGCAGTGTCGACAGCCTCAGGATGACCGCCGCTTTTTTCGAAAAAATAATGGTTACTGTCTGACTGCGTACGCAGAAGAAGTATCGTTCTCATTCTGACATTGACGATGTCTTTGTTTGCTCAGTTTTGTGATTGAGTTTCCCATTCATCAGTAATTGGTAGGCATTCTGTTGTCCTTATCCTATATACATTAACACTTACAGCTCATTGGTTCCATCTACACACATACATTTTGATGTAGAACGCCAGAGACTAGTACTTCTTCCTCTTTCGTGTAAACAGGAAATACAGCCGCGGAACAGTCCGGAGCTGACATTTCATGTCAGAGGCTACGTATGTTTACTGTCAGAGCTACGTGTCTGCTGTCAGAGGCTACGTGTTTTTGCCGTCATAGCTACGTTTCTGCTGTTAGAGGCTACGTGTGTTTGCTGCCAGAGGATACGTGTGTTTGTTGTCATAGATTTGTGTTTCCTGTCAGTGGCTACGTATGTTTGCTGTCAGAGGTTACCTGTGCTTGCTGTCAGAGGCTACGTGTGTTTAATGTCACAGCTACGTATCTGCTGTCAGAGGCTACATGTGTCTGCTGTCAGAGGCTAGGTGTGTCTTTGGAACATTTAGTTAGAAATGAGCTCATCAGCCGGGCTACTCCCAGCTACCCTAGTCTTTTAGACGGCTACACTAGTCTTTGGGATGACTACACTAGTCTTTGGGGCTGCTACACTCAGCACATTTTAATTGTGATAGAAAACTCTTTACAAAGTTATGCAACGAGAAGTAATTTCTTCGTCAGAAGTTCCCCCTCCCCCCTCCCTCCCCACCCTCGAAAAAAAAAAGTGTTTCTGTCTCTTTAGCTTCTTGACCTCGAAGTTAACCAATTGAAATCTGCTAATACTCAGGTGAGGGATGCAGTCATATATACATATGACTTGATGTTAGCCAGTGGTAAATCAGGTAGGGCTTCTCTGCTACACTGAGATGACAGGTTGTTGCTGAGTGGGAAATACTGGGTATTGACCTCCAGCATGAGAATGGAGATGGGAGCATTGACCTCAGCATTGGTTTGGCTATGTGAGACCAGTACAACATGGACAGGCATCACGGTAGACTCCCCATCCTTACTTCGGAAAGTTCAGTATGACTAGCTAATGTATGAATGGATACCAGCGGTAGAGGTATCAAACCCTCGTAGGCTAATTGGGATCTACTGTCTGGGATCAATACGCTGAGCAGTGCATGAGTTTCAGCCGTCAGCGACCTAAAGCTCACTGTTACGTCATGGCCAGAGAACCGGAGCTGCCAAGACCCTTCTACACCTCCTCGCGATGATCCTGGATAACAGGCTGCGACAAAGCAGACTGGCTAAGGAGAAGGGATCGAAGAAGGAAGGCTAACCAGGTACCCAAAAATGCCTGCTGAAGTCGGATGTGTTGGTCTGAAAGCTACTAATATCGCAGTCAATCTGTAAAGTACAACACAGATCATTCTATTCTCCGGACAACGTTCTGCTTTTTGCACAGCCCTTTTCATGACTGGAGGCTGGAGTTTGAGAACGAACAAAAAATAATAAAAAAATCTACTGTCTTGGTCAATATGGGGTTCCGGACAATAACAGGGTGACATCTTGGTTATTCAAGTACTCATTATAGACACTTTGGATAAGGATAGGAGGTCATTACCCAAACTATCCATGACCGCTTGCCGGATGACTACATTGCAGTAGATGTAATAGCAATTGACAGACTGACTTTTAACATCAAACGAGGGTTGAGCGGAGTCGAGCGTGAGTGAAACCACTACAGAAGAGTTATCAACCAACGAGCTACAAGAACAATCAGGATTCAAACCCTTCACCGTTTACTGAGAGACTGAGCACATTGGTATATCTTGAGAGCAGTGAAGTCGTTTTCTCAGAATAGAACAGAATAGCTTGTTGGCACACTTGCACCTTTGGTGGCTAATTACTTGCACATTTCGGACATATTTGTTTGAATAACTATCTTGTTTTTATAGATATCTTGTCTGTACAGCTAAGTTGTCTGCACAGCTATCTTGTCTGTACAGCTATTTTGTCTGCACAGCTATCTTGTCTGTACAGCTATCTTGTCTGCACAGCTACCTTGTCTGAACAGCTATCTTGTTTTTATAGATATTTTGTCTGCACAGCTATCTTGCTTGTGCAGCTATCCTGTTTGTACAGTTATCTTGTTTTTATAGCTCTTGTTTGGGTAGCCATCTTGTTTATTCAGCTCCAACTTTCTTGTTTGTACATCTATCTTGTTTGTACAGCTATCGTGTTTGTGCAGCTATAACTATCTTGTTTGTATAGCTATCTTATTTGTACATCTATCTTGTGTGTACATCTATCTTGTTTGTGCAGTTATCTTGTCTGTACAGCTGTCATATTTGTACAGCTTTCTTGTCTGTATAGCTATCTTGTTTGTAAAGCAATCTTGTCTGTATAGCTATCTTGTCTATATAGTTATCTTGTTTGTAAAGCTATCTTGTCGTGCCATCGATAGATACTCTGTCTTCTTCCGCCTCATGTTCCCCTGACATTATTGTTCGTAGGCTATTAATAAACATTAGTAGCCCTTTTGTAATATGGTCATGTAAAAAAATATCCTCATTAGAATTACAGCTGTTCATGGTTAACATTCTGGTCAATGCTACTTAGAAAGAATTATGTTTTCCTTTGCTGTTCTCTTGGTTCTGAATGACTGCGTGTGTTTTGCGCTACATTTTCTAACTTTATTTATGGTTTTCTGTTTTTCCATTTACCACTTTCTTGTATGGCTATCAAATGTAGTTGAATTTGAATTGCGTTTTATTTTTGAATGTTTTTAAAAATATTTTTAGCTAAATCCCAAAATGAATCAGTGTATGTAGCTATGTTAAGACAATCGTTTCTGTTTTGGAAACGCTTAGATCTGTCATTGTTAGCTGACGTACTCTATTCCCTATAACCCCCCAGTACCAATTATATCAATCAGTTTTGTCAATAATACATTTATGGAATAATTTCAAGGGCTGCAACTCACATGATCTGTACACCCCGCCCTGTGTTCCAAAATGGCAAGGATGAGAATACATAATTCCCAAAATACATTGGCATTAGTTATAAGCCGTTAACCAGAGTTATTCTGGCACGTATAACCTTGAAAAATAATGTAACTCTAGTACTGAAGAGTCGAACCGGAAACGATTGTTTCTCTCCAAGGTTACCTAACACCTTAGCTTGATAGCGTCTTGTAAAGTTGATAAATTTTCCAACAGCAGCGCCAAAATGTGAAATTAGTGAATATTTTTTTAATATTTTTGTTACAGTTCACAAAGTGTACATACTTATATACATGTCTATATGCATGATTCACACATACACACACACACATACATACATACATGTGTAGCTATAGTCACGCATTCTTACATAACGGCATCCATATACAGTTTTTGGGCGCATCAACATTCCAGCATACATACACACATTCACGCATATATATATATTCTGATGATGAGCGGTAGTACGATTGGTATTCCTGTATCATATTCTACTCTATTGTTTCTAGATTTCGTTTTCAAACACAAACAACTACTGCACTTTAAGCTGATAGTTTGCCTGTGGGAATGTCATTAGCCACAAACCTATGAGTTGGAGAGGCTTCGTATCATGCTATATTACACACATACAGATTCATACATGCACCACAATGCATGCACACGGATAAACATATACACATGCATACACACTACCATATTTGCAAAACCAACACATGAACACGCTTAAAAACACTTACATGCATTCACACAAACATGTATATGTATAAATGTACAAATAGCATTTGCCGCCAACATACATACATACAAACAGACATATAATTTAGAAGTGCAGCCGCAACATAATCTGTTCTTGTAAAATTAATGGAGGGCGTGGAACAAACTAGAAATCATTTGTTCAGATTTGTGTTGATCTCTTTATATGTATATTAGCCCACAACTTTGTATCGGCCATAAACTTGTGCCCCATTTAACTAGTCAGAAGATGGCTGCCAGGTACCAACTCCCGTCATTAACTTTCAACCAAGCGCCAAGCGACTTTACTGCCACGTGACTGCAAAGGTTAAGGGAGCCCCAATGAGGTCCAGTAATTTCTCAATTGTCCAACTCTGCACGGCCTCGCGGATGCTGAAGATAAAACCCGCCCTGAACCATCAGATGACTTGAGGCAGCGCGCGAGAAGGTCTACAGCCTGCATGCTCTGAGTCGGCTGATCACTAGAGCACAGGTCGTTTTACATTTACATTGCTTGTGAAGAAATGCTGACAGACTGAAAGGTAATGTACATTTATTTAGTTGGATCAGTTTACCGAACAAAGAAGTTGCTCAAATGTGCCGAGTCGCTGCTAACATTGTAACGAAATTTCTCTTACAGTTCTCATCTAAGGCGATATTTTAACTTTGCTTACATGCAATTCAACGTTATTTACATATTTTTCATAAGTATCTTTTCTTTCTTTCTCCATCTGTCACTCTTTTTTTTAAAACTATTGTCTGATACCGCGTGCTTTCCCAAATACAATTATAACTTACTTATGCCCACAGTACAGTCGCTATTTTGAGGATCCTTTTAATGGCGGAGATGTGAATACTGCACGGTCAGCGCAACCATGCCCTAGTTATTGCAATGAATCGCCGTAAAGACTTTGAAGTGTTGTCGGCCAAGTTCTGCTCATAACTTTAGTCTTTTTATATCTTCTTCTAATTCTTGTTTCCTCTTATCCGACTCGAAACATAGGGTGACTACTGCAGTGCATTCTCCATTCATGAAAGTGTATCTCATCACTTTCTATCTAGTTTATGTAGCAATTTGTTTGCAGGGCCCATTGTAATATCATGTTCATGTTCACTTCGCTATTTTCACTGAAGTTCCTGCCACCTAGTTTACCTGTCACTTTTAAAATGCCACCTCTGACTATATATTTTTCATCATCATTTATAACAGTGGCGTTTTCAATACCAAATCCGGCTTTATATTTTCATCATCCACTTTGACAGTATAGTTTACATTATATGTTGTGACAGTATAGTCTATATTATATACTTTGACAGTATAGTTTTCAGAATCTACTTTAACAGCATAGTATTCCAACCATATATGATCATATAATTTTCATCATGAACTTTGACAGTATGGTTTGCATCAGCTGCTTTGACAGTATAGTTCTCATTATCTACTTTGACAATATCGTTTACATCGTTGGCTCACAAAGTGATTAAACACCCCCCCCCCCCCCCACCCCCAATTACTCCCATCTCACTTATTCTTTTCTCATTTAATTTATTTTCTTATTTAATTCCTTTTCTCATTTAATTCCTTTTCTCATTTAATTCCTTTTCTCATTTAATTCCTTTTCTCATTTAATTCATTTTCTTATTTAATTCCTTTTCTCATTTAATTCCTTTTCTCATTTAATTCCTTTTCTCATTTAATTCCTTTTCTCATTTAATTCCTTTTCTCATTTAATTCCTTTTCTCATTTAATTCCTTTTCTCATTTAATTCCTTTTCTCATTTAATTCCTTTTCTCATTTAATTCCTTTTCTCATTTAATTCCTTTTCTCATTTAATTCCTTTTCTCATTTAATTCCTTTTCTCATACTGCCAGTTATCGCACAATTTCTCAACAACCAAAGGTTAGTTGTAAGCTATGCAGCCATCGGTTGAAATAACACATTTTCGCAATAACAGTAGTTGTTTATCTAGTATGTCGGATACACATTAATTGAGCTTTAACTAGGAGCAACATTAATGTATCGACGAGACCTTAAATTTGGATTCCACTAATATAGATTAATGAGTCTCTGACATTGTGCGCATTAATATTCCGTATAAGGTATGAAGGTTGCTCATACCTAGCGAAATTATCAGAAATTTCTGGTAATGGTATACTTGGTCCGCCTTTCCAATACCTCATGATTGATGACCTTCTACTTTGTTGCGTGGGTATAAAGCTCGCTAGATAAAATAAATGATTATAAAAAGTTTTGGTTGCACGGACATGTACAGTGTTTAGGTGCAGGCTTCCTGTAATCAAACCGTGTGCAGTGGTGATCCATAGCTCATTTACAAGCCACATATGATAGCGCGCGATCAAAATGATGAAAGACAAGTTGGTTGCGTTTAATTCTTTTGAATGTGTCATTTACCACGCTTACTCTTTCTTTGTCCGTCTATCTCTCACTCACTCTCTTCATCGTTCTCTCCCAAACACTCTATCTATCTATCTATTTATCTATCTATCTCTCTCTCACTCTCTCTCTCTCTCTCTCTCTCTCTCTCTCTCACTCTCTGTTTGTCTTATTCGTTTTCTGCCATGTCTTAAATTTATTTTCTTTCTGATGAGTTTTCGCGTCTAACCATTTTTTGTTTGCGTACTTTTCATGTCTTCTATGAGATCATATCTTATGTGAAACCAACTACAAAACTATATTAATTGTATTGCATTATATTTATCATTAAATGTAAATAATTATAATCATTCGCCACTTGTACTGGATGGGGTTCAAAATAAAGACACCTGGGATCTATTGAACTTCGGTCCAAATATAAGAGTATTCTCTTGTATAGTTTCAAATCACAGCATAAAGTGAAACACCCTCCTTCTAAGTGAACGGTTATACCAATTATTACCTAATAGCTGATCTCTTCAATCTTATTTGTACTTCTCTATTCAAAATCAACCGTTATTGTAGGTATGCTTTACATTAGTATTGCTATATTATTGTTCTTGTTAAACGATTTTAGTAAGCGCTGAAATACAAGTAAAGAAAACAAATTCAGTTTTACGAGTGAAATGTCCAAGACTTGTACTGATGCCATTGCCTAAATACTAAAGCAAACAGCTCTAATAGAAACATTCAACCACGTTCGTTGAATATCAATATTAATGATAAAACAAATCTGAAAGAAGCGTAAATATAAATGGCTTTAACTGTTATACATTTGTTTGTATAATGAAGTTGGCACATTGTTTAAAAAAATGTTGTTTACGTTTGTCCAGAACATGTTAAAGGCATATTTATGTGGAAATGTTGATACGCATATGTTGCTGTCTCTCGTGTGAACCACATTGTTAACATGTAAATATCAGCCTTGAGTTGTATTGAATTGTGATGCATTATCTCATATTCATTATTTCTTTGTAATCTAATTTCAGGTCGTATACAAGACAGCCGACAGAACTCTTCTGTAATTTGCAACGCTGAGCTCACTGCTTAGCTCTGATGGTTACATAACTGAACAACTATTTTCACGATCTTCCAGCAATGGAGCAGACATCAACCACCCATCTCACAAATATGAGATCATCTATAATGATTACTCATTTGCTCAATCTCACGTACTCGTTATCCGGAAACTTGGCCTCCTCGCTGATCACTTCAACCTCATCTACGTCACTAACAGGAGACACAGTTGAAGGAGATGTAACAGCGCCGGGAGGAGTTTCGCTAACTCAATCTTCGGGTTCGTCACATCTGAGTTTTAAATCCAGTGGTAGAAATGGCAGGAGGGACAACTCTGAAGCCGAAATGCTGGAGATGTTCAATAAATATTTCGCCACAGTTATCGATCCTGTTATTATTGCAACCGGGATTGTTGGCAACGCTTTGCTGGCTCTTCTGTTCATGATCACGCCCCTCAGAATGCAGCCATTGAGTCACGTGCTGTCAGGACTAGGCGTGGTCGACCTCATTTACATGTTGTCCTACGCTCTGATGTACTTGGCTCAACAGGGCGTGAAAGTGTATGACGTTCCCGGAGCGTGCCAGATCCTCAACTTCGCATTGATGCTTTCTAAATGCACGCAGGCATGGTACATCTTCCTTTCCCACCTAAGTAAGTAGCCAAAAACAGTCAAGATTGAGATTATCCCATTTGGACATATCAATCATACATTCATTCATACCTGTCATGGCTAGCGACATTGATGATCACCTGTAGAGATGTATGTCGTCTCAACGTCCTAGCACTGCATAGACTCTATATTTTCATAGACACAATTTCATGACAAACCATATCATGGACTATATTTCCATAGACACAATTTCACGACAAACCATATCATGGACTCTATATTTCCATAGACACAATTTCATGACAAACCATATCATGGACTCTATATTTCCATAGACACAATTTCACGACAAACCATATCATGGACTCTATATTTCCATAGACACAATTTCATGACGTCACATATCATTCCTCTTTGTCTCAGTAATTTCACCTCAATTATTCCTTTTTCGGTAGGTTTTCTAGATTCTTCTCTCGATTGCAAATAATCGTTGCATGTCGGCGTCTCTTGTATGACTATCATAATAAACAATAACCACATCTGTGTTACGGCACGTCATTATTTCATTGGCATTAACTCTTGGCGAAGAGTTACATCATTAGAAACACACCTTTCTGCTTCATTTAATTTGCTGGAAACGTGTTGTTAGTATATTTGTACATGAAACCGTTGTGTACTTCAAATGAGTTGCATTCTCCGTGGTAAGACATCAAGTCTATGCATGTCTTCAAAGTTTTCACTCAGTTAATATGTGTTCAAGTTAGAACAAATTGCTTTTCTCTATACGTGTACATATAGTGCAACTGTTGCCTCGTATCACGTTGAGCCTTATGTAATAATGCATGCATCCAACAAATGCATCTCTTTTGCCGCATTATTTCATAATCTGGATCGCCGAACTTAGCCTTCTTTAAAGGTCACAAATTGTTCATTGTGGTCAAACAACAACAGCAACAACAACAACAACTACAAATAACATTAAAGCTTATTACAATCATTTATTTTAATTCTTAATCTTCTCTCTAAATTAGTAGGTCGTTTGGGCATCACATTCTACTATCTATTTAAACTATCCTCTGTCTGTTGCCAGTATTTCTATCATATCAGGATTTTTCAAATCCATACCTATATATTATCGGTCCAACGTTCTGAGTCCCTCGGTTCTGTGACTGATCATTTGTGTATAGTGTTTGATTGCTTGTTTAATCTGGACACATTATGCTAATGTTGTAACTTGCTCTTGTTTTCATCGTCAGTGTCTCTACGTCGTATTATTTTATTAGAATAATTAATATTATATCTTCATTTGTTATTACAATGCTACGATAGAAATATCCGTACTAATAGCTAATATGATTGTTTCATTGCAGACAGACTAAAAGCTCACACAACTTCCGGCTCGGAACTCCAGAAACGGCGAGTCTTCAACATTAAGTTCGCCATCATTATGATCGGAGTACTAGTTGCTGTTCCCTTGTTGCACGTCCTTTGGTCTATGGAAACTCTGAAGGTAGCTTCAACAACTTACTGTGTACCTATGAGAGAGACCATAGTTGTTCACTTAACTCTAAGGTACGTGACTGTAGTGATGGTTGTGATGGGGTTGATGGTTGCGGTGTTGGGGATGATGCTAGTGGTTCTAAAGTTGAGGGTCGTGATGGTTGTGGTAATGATAGTGGCAGCAGGGGTGATGATAGTTGTGTTGATGATGGTGGTGGTTGTGATGGTAATGATGTAAGTGATGGTTCAGATAGTTATGTGATAAATATTATTGAGGTAGAAACAGAAACGTGATTTCAGTTATATAGATCAACCAAATAATAGGCCATTTTCCAATTGTCGGCGTTCCTCTTTGGAATTGCAAAGAATGAAGAAGTAAAGTCACATTACCTACCAATCGTCGGGAAACTGAGAGGCTAGTCCAATCATGCAAAACATACTGACCAGGAAGTCACGTCAGGTTCTATACAGTGGCCAAGACCACAATCTCTTTTCCATGTAGCGTTCCCTGTGAAAAGGCTGTTTTCAAGGAAACCTGGCTGACGAGATGTGGATCGATGTGATCCCCGTAGTAGTGAGCACAACGCAAATGAAGACAAGCATAGCACAGCCGCCTAGAGGACCATGGTCCACCTTCATCAGCATGCTTGGTACATGAGGAAAGCTACTACAACCTGCCACTTCGCGTCCTTTTCAGGGCGGACAAAAGAGTCAACTTACTCATTGTGGGCATTAAACAACAACAAGGTTGTTGTTGTTGTTGTTGTTGTTGTTGTTGCTGTTGTTCTTGTTGTTGTTGTTGAATACTCACGATAAGTATGTTTACTCATTCATGCGCCCTGAAAAGGACGTTTGAGTGGCGGATTGCAATAGCTTTCCTCACACCCCGAACGTGTTGATGAAGGTAGACTGGTGTCCTCCAGGCTGCTGTGCTATGCTTGGCTTCATCTGTTTGACGCTAACTACTACAGGGATCACGTGGATCCCCACCTCATTAGCCAGATGAAACAGTCTGTTTCCAGAGAGAATTGCATGAAAGTGAGATGGGGTCGGTTTGGTCAGTATGTATCTCCTGACCCTGACATGCATTGTCTGATCAGTGGGATTTTCCTGGCCAGACGTTAGTCTCCTCTCCCCGTAATATAGTGTTAATAGTACCAACAGTGATAACACTAGTGATACATTTAAGGGTAATAGTGGTAATAATAGTAATGGTGATAGTAGTGGTGGTTTCCAGTCTAGCGCCCAACAGGCTGCTGACACTTTAAGCGTGGTTGTTTCTGCTATTCTAACTGTTTCCATCACATGCTGATGCGGATTATCGAAAATTGGTTAGCGTACTGACATTGAAGTCAACATTGTTGAACCGGCTGTTCGTTCTGCTTTGCCTCTCGGGCGGGTTACACAGTATTTTTTATGTCATGCCATCACTCCATATCCATTTAAGAAACAGATTCGTGCATTGGAATTCCCCAATTCGCTCATTTTTGAGATGTGCTAGTTATTTGAAACATTATATCCATCGCCCCACATCGTGAGTTCACGTCCAGGCCAACGTCCTTGACTGCTGTGACCTCGTCATCGTTATCTGCCTAGCCGACAGTTGAACTAGACATGTGTATACACATCCCATTTTCATGGAGATATCATGAAGAATACACTGTTCAGAATTTTTTTTAATGCAGTTTCTAAACTTAGCCAAGTGGCAGCCGATTACAAGAGGGTAACGTATGAGTAGCAGTTCAGCCGCCGGATAAAAGTAATGAAACAAACAACCCTGCTCAGATAAGCCCGCTAACCAGGAAAGAGATAACAACTACCATCCCCAGAACCAACATCCCATACCCCTACAGCAGCAACATAACCGCACGACTTCAGTGGGCATGAACAATGCAACCATCCACTGGTCACTTTGTGAGAAGGCTATACGATTAGACACAGGGTTGGGACCCGCACGTGGTTAGCCATATCATCGAGCAACGTGTCGCTTTTGATGTATACCTATGAATAGAAGGGGTACAAGCAGTGTTAATAAAGGTGTGTGAGTTCTTTACTCTTGGCGAGATGTGTTCTCAGGTAGCAAGCCTTATATTCTGAAGAATACTGACGAATACATGTCTTGAGGTATCCTGGCTGTAT
Source organism: Ariolimax columbianus (assembly GCA_036924085.1). Classification (NCBI taxonomy): domain Eukaryota; kingdom Metazoa; phylum Mollusca; class Gastropoda; order Stylommatophora; family Arionidae; genus Ariolimax; species Ariolimax columbianus. Next base: position 84,232,726 of record JAVGWX010000011.1, on the reverse strand, counting down.
TACAATGCAATGCTTCTCAGTAGGCTTACCACCACGAGGATCACATCATCTATCCCCACCTCGTTGGCCAGACTGTTGTAACACAGCCTGTTTCATGCTGCACGTTGTGGATGTTAGTTGAACTCTCGCTCAGTTTGTTTCACATCTGCCACCGGCATCATGCACTTTATGAAGCCAAGAGACGCAACTACAATTTTTTGTATCAACACGTGCCTTCTAATAATCAGGTTAGGTGTTAGTTCAAATGATATTTGTGACTTAATGGATTTAGAGTTTGCAATTTAATTTGATGATTTTGCTGTCCACTTATTTCCTGTACCCGATATTTCATTATTTTTTTTTTGTTCTCACAGAAAAATTGAGGTAATCGCCACTGTCCTACTGCCCTTGGTGCTGATTGCCGGTGTGGACATCGCTCTCCTGGTCAAACTGATAACGTACCTTGTCTTCAGGACAGAGGTTGTAAACGATAATAAGGATGGAGAAAAACTGAGCCCCTCAGGTTCTTCACAAAATATGGTTTTGATGTCACAACAAATGGAAGAATACTGTAAAGATAGGAGCCTAGGCGACAGTGAGGACGTTGAGAACCAGATTGTGATAGCTGGTGATCTATCGCTAGCATTCCAGATTGCCTTTCATATTCTGAAAGAGAAGCCGAAGCTACATCACCATGACTCAGGTGTAGAAGCTGTACAACACACTAGTGGAGATGAGAGCTTTAGCAATGATGGAAAGACACAAAAAAACATTTCTACTTCCATTATATCAATTGACGACAAGAATACACCGTGCTCCAAGCCTCAGTCAGGTCGTGATTGTAACCTGTGTCTTTCATCGTCCAACAGGGAAAACCTCGAGACAAAGGTCACCAAATGTGAACACAATGAAGATCTGACTGAGATAAATGACTCTGTGGTAGACACGTGTAACAATTATCCATATCAAGATAACAGAAGCATATGTATTGATGAAACAGACAAGGCATCGGTACAGGATAAGTTTGACCTTATTTATAGTTCAGAGAACTGGTCCGCTAGTGATTCTAAAACCTTGAACAAAGCTAAACAATACAAGGTCACAGACTTTATTTTCAACAGCATCAAGAAATTCAGATTAAGCACAGCAGTTGGGTTTGACAAACAGAACAATTTAAAACGTGAGAGTGGTCAGATTTCTAAACTTACAGTCAGCAATGACAGTATGAACACTAACTTCAGCGCTTCACAGTGTGGCCGCTACTCTAGCTCATCCCACCTGTCCACTCCTCGTAGAAGTCAGCCTACACTGGAAGATCATGTGTTCCCAAGTGATACCGCGGCCTGTACGGTGACAACAGTACTTCTGGGTTTGATCTTCGCGATCACTGTTTTGCCTTTGACCTACTCCCACGCAGTCAGACTGTTCCTCGACTCACCCACATCTCGACCTTCAGCCTATGCAATGCAAACCGCCATATTGTTTGAGTCTTTCGTGAAAATTAACGCGGTCTACAAGTTGTTTATGTATGCACTAGTCATGCCAAGCTTTCGATCAGCCATTATGTGGCTGCTCACCCATTGGATCCCAGACAAGATCACCCGCATTTACAGCAGATGTATGTGGGGCCCAGTCGCGGACAAAACTGAGCTGGTTTACGTGTAAAACATGAGATCAGCTCTACATATGAACAGCACAACGAATATTGTAAAATACTAAGTCATGTAAATAGACAATGTTAAAAACCCGGCGTAAACAGCAGGGGTACTGTTTTGCTAATCTTGGAACATTTGCGTTGTGTTGATGGTTCCAAATTGGTATCAATGTTGTTTCTAAACTCATCTCAGACTGCATGCCTTGTTCAGCCTTACTATCATGATGCCGCCATTTGTTTGGAAAATTGCCTTCATGTAAAAGAGCCTGCACATTTGTAAAAAAAACATGCATCTTGGTGATTAGTTTGGAACTGTGACGTTTTTTAAATATATTCCATTTGCCTTTAATTTTTATGAATGTATCAATTACATATTTCAATCATTTTCTACATATGTTTGTAATGTTATCCTTTATCTGTTGATCTGTGGTATGACAAATGTCAAGGAAGAATCGAAAGGGCAGCTGGTTTACTAGAATTGTTTCTTTACATTTGTATTAAAATACGAGCCAAAGTACATCTGTAGGCAGTAATACAAAGTTGGAAAATCTGATTTCATGTCAAATATACGGAGTTCAACTCTGGTTTACCGATACGCTTCAGTCGACCCAGCTGTAAATGGGTACCTGACTTACTGTTCGGGTAGGAAAGAAAACGATTAAGGAAACTGGCCACAACCCTGTTAGATAAGATGAGGCCTAGTACAACAAAGTCTAAAACACTTTATCCTCGAGAGTTGTGTCTTCTATGGGACAAACTTAACCTCTAATCAAATGGGTGAGAAACAAGGGATTCTAGGTCAGTCGCAGGGAGATGGGCCATAGCCAACTCCATCTAAACTAATCCATGGATGGGCGAAGAGCACTCTGGTGAGCAACATCAAAATAGAAATCTGGATTTTTCCACAGGAGATCCACGCCTCTGCATATTGACAAAGCAAAAGTCAGCAAGTATGTCACCCGCAGACATGTGACACTATCGATGAAAGCACCATCTCTTTTTTTCACATATGCGATAGTTATGATGAATCTGTAGTACCTGTCACATGCCAGTTGAACACCTGTTGCAGATCTGTCCAATATTCACCAGTAAAAAAGCAGGTCTGTTTCCGCAAAGTGTATCCTATCGTGATTTGCGTTACGGTAATGTTCGGAGCTTTGAGCTCACTATCGCCTGTGTTAGAGTCGTCAGTAGAGATGCCTGATTGTGAACGCAGAAGAAGACTCGCAGACAAGACATAAGTATGTTTTTAAGGGGACGATATATGTCAATTAAATGACATATACACTATATACACTATACAAATAATCATCATATAGCATGTCCTTTATAGAATGTCGCACCCATCAAAGTCTGTCTAATAGAAACTCTTTCCCTTGCCAAAACTCTAGCCTACGCCACAGTCATACCCAGGCATTCCTGGATATCTTGGTGCCATCGTCTTCTTGGTCTACTCCTGCCTCTGGTGCCTGGCACCATAACGTCCATCACTGTTCTCTCGAGACCGTTGTGTTTCTTGATGTGACCAAAATATTTCAATTTTCTGGTCAAAATGGAATTGATAAACCAGTTATCCTCTATGATCAACTCTTGCCGAATGTCTACATTTGTCTTTTTCTCCATCCAGGGTATTCTGAGGATCTTTCTGTAACATTTTGACTCGAAAGATTCTATTCTTTGTATAGAAGTTTTGGTAATCGTCCATGATGTGCAGTCATAAGCTGTCACAGGAAAAACATTGGCTCTAAAGACTCACGTGTCGTTTTGTTGGTGTTCTGCCATTATGTCTTCATTCTCTCTGCCTGTACGTTGACATGGCTAGTCTTCTTCTAATGCTATGTGAGAAAAATTATTGTAGTTTAAATGAAAATAGCTGATACACATGGCAGAAAAAAAGTGCTTTCTTGATATATCGGACAACCACATGGAATGTGGTATACAGTAGAAAGAACACGTATGTGAGAAGTGTCAGTTTTATGGCACTCTGAGACTTTTCTTAATGTGGTAATACATTTATACTTATTACATTTGTCTACTTAGAACTATCAAACCTGCTGTTGAGGATGAAGTGTCAGAGGATTCATAGTTCTAAGCCAGAGCTTGGGTGAGGTTGGACTATCAGTTGCATTACTGGCTGCCTTTCTTTCCTTAACGGAAGGTCAGGTGCCCATGTACAAATTGACCAATTAAACGGCTGGGGCGACTGAATCGTGGCGGTAGCGGGAGTTGAACCCCGAACCTTTGACTTGACATGCTCACCTATGACTTTAGCTGTTAATAATCTGGTTGTATTATAACTCTAGAAAATCTGTTATAAGATGATTGTATTGCAACTCTAGAACATCAGTCTGTTATAAGATGGTTGTATTGCACCTCTGGAACATCAGTCTGTTATAAGATGATTGTATTACAACTCTGGAACATCAGTCTGTTATAAGATGGTTGTATTGCAACTCTAGAACATCAGTCTGTTATAAGATGATTGTATTGCAACTCTGGAACATCAGTCTGTTATAAGATGGTTGTATTGCAACTCTAGAACATCAATTATAAGCTAGTTGTACTACAACTCATTATTAACAGCTATAAGCTATAAAATCAAGATACGATAAGCGGGTTGTATTTCAACTCTAGAAAATCAGAATTTAATAAGCTAGTTGTATTGTCACTTAAAAACATCAGTTATAAACTGGTTGTACTACAACTCTAGAACATCAGGCTGTAATACTGTAGTTGTATTACCGCTCTAGAACATTAGTTATAAGCTGGTTGTATCACCACTTTATAACATCAGGTTTTAATGCGCTGGTTGTATTACAACCTTAGAACATCAGTTATAATCTGGTTGTATTTTAACTCTAGAACATCAGACTGTATTAAACTGGTTGTATTACAACCCTAGAACATCAGACTGTATTAAACTAGTTGTATTACAACTCTAGATCACCAGGCTGAATTAATCTGGTATTACAACTCTACATCAGGATGTAATAAGCTGGATGTATTACAACTCTAGAATATCAGGATATCATAAGTTAGTTGTATTACAACTCTAGAATATCAGGATATCATAAGTTAGTTGTATTACAACTCAACATCAGGTTGTGTATTTGAAAAGTCAGTGCACTCTGTTGTAAATGACAGAAAAATAGTGTTTACGTCATTGGCAAGTGTATTAGATTTTCTCCAGACAGACTACAAATTGATTGGATTTTTCTCTAAGAGTTTAGCAACTTGTTCTGTCATTAAACATAGAATGTGTAACTCGACTTAACATTGACACAGTTTAATAGCTGGCCCTAATATTTTGCTTGAAAACTTCTTGGTGGTGTTTTTCGTGAATCCCAATAGCTGATAACGTCAATGCAATGTTAATCAAATTATGGGTCTCTTGTAAACATCTGAATATAGCGATACTCGACATATCCACAATTTACAAGAACGTGCAGTAAAACTTTTAATATCAAAAATGTTTGTCATGCTTGTAGGAGACAACGCTTTCAACTTTCGATAAATTTAGCAAACGTTCTCCATTACCGCACACCTTGAACGGCCAGTATTTATTGTGATAATGGCTGTAGATTAGTTTCATTCAGTTGCTGTGAGTTACCGGAGCCACAAAAGTAAGCAAAGAATATTAACACTGCAACCTGCCATGTGAGTATGCAGGGTAAGGCATGAGGTCGACTACAGCATCTAGTGGGAACCATAAACCAGAAGAAAAAGAAAAAGAGCCTCTGCATACCAAGTAGAAGTCGAGCGACTAAGTAAGCTCAGACAAGAAGCCGTTCTCTCCCCCCCCCCCAACCACCATCCTCTCCACCCCCCCCCCCAGCCCCCCCCCCCCCAACCCAACTCCTCATCCTATGGAAACTATATAAGCCATGCAATTGAAATAAAAACACATCTACCCTTGACAGTACAATGGGAGCGACATACCTCTAGACTTAATAGTAAACGGGGAGCGAGATATACTTCTGTTTTTAAACAATACTATGGGAGCGACACATACCTCTAGACTTGACAGTAGAAGGGGAGCGACACATACCGCTAGACTTGACAGTAGGAGGGGAGCGACTCATACCTCTAGACTTGACAGTAGAAGAGGAGCGACACATACCTCTAGACTTGACAGTAGAAGAGGAGCGACACATACCTCTAGACTTGACAGTACAATGGGAGCAACACTTAATCTACACTTGACAGTACAATGGGAGCAACACAAACCTTTAGACTCGACAGTTAAAGGGGAGCGACACATACCTATACATTTGACAGTAGAAGGGGAGCGCCACATACCTCTAGACGTGACAGTAGAAGGGGAGCGACACATACCTCTAGACATGACAGTAGAAGGGGAGCGACACATACCTCTAGACATGACAGTAGAAGGGGAGCGACACATACCTTTAGAATTGACAGTAGAACGGGAGCGACACATACCTCTAGACTTGACAGTAGAAACGGAGTGACACATACCTCTAGACTTGACAGTAGAAGCAGAGCGACACATACCTCTAGACTTGACAACTAAAGAGGAGCGACACATACCTATACACTTGACAGTTAAAGGGGAGGGACACATACCTCTAGACTTGACAGTAAAAGGGGAGCGACACATACCTCTAGACATGACAGTAGAAGGGGAGCGACACATACCTATACACTTGACAGTAGAAGGGGAGCGACACATACCTATACACTTGACAGTTAAAGGGGAGGGACACATACCTCTAGACTTGACAGTAGAAGGGGAGCGACACATACCTCTAGACTTGACAGTAGAAGCGGAGCGACACATACCTCTCGACTTGACAGTAGAAACGGAGCGACACATACCTCTTGAATTGACAGTAGAAGCGGAGCGACACATACCTCTCGACTTGACAGTAGAAGTGGAGCGACACATACCTCTAGACTTGACAGTTAAAGGGGAGCGACACATACCTCTAGACTTGACAGTAGAAGCGGAGCGAGACATACCTCTAGACTTGACAGTAGAAGCGGAGCGACACATACCTGTAGACTTCACAGTAGAAGCGGAGCGACACATACCTCTAGACTTGACAGTAGAAGCGGAGCGACACATACCTCTAGACTTGACAGTAGAAGCGGAGCGACACATAACTCTAGACTTGACAGTAGAAGGGGAGCGACACATACCTCTAGACTTGACAGTAGAAGGGGAGCGACACATAACTCTAGACTTGACAGTAGAAGCGGAGCGACACATACCTCTAGACTTGACAGTAGAAACGGAGCGACACATACCTCTAGACTTGGCAGTAGAAGGGGAGCGACACATAATTCTAGACTTGACAGTAGAAGCGGAGCGACACATACCTGTAGACTTGACAGTAGAAGGGGAGCGACACATACCTCTAGACTTGACAGTAGAAGGGGAGCGACACATAACTCTAGACTTGACAGTAGAAGCGGAGCGACACATACCTCTAGACTTGACAGTAGAAGCGGAGCGACACATACCTCTAGACTTGACAGTAGAAGCGGAGCGACACATACCTCTAGTCTTGACAGTAGAAGTGGAGCGACACATAATTTTAGACTTGACAGTAGAAGCGGAGCGACACATACCTCTAGACTTGACAGTAGAAGCGGAGCGACACATACCTCTAGACTTTACAGTAGAAGTGGAGCGATACATACCTCTAGACATGACAGTAGAAGGGGAACGACACATATCTCTACACTTGACAGTAAAAATGGAGCGACACATACCTCTAGACTTGACAGTGGAAGGAGATCGACACATACCTCTACACTTGATAGGAAGCGACACATACCTCTAGACTTGACAGTAAAAGTAGAGCGACACATACCTCTAGACTTGATAGTAGAATTTGAGCGATAAAAGTTAAGTTAAGATCACACATTTATTTTTTAGCACAGTAGTTCTTCAACCTCAAGAGTTCACAAGGGGTTATATTGTTTTGTTTTTGGTGTTTATTTTCAGCGTGATCATAAGTGAACCTTCGATAAGAGACACAGAAGAATGTATAAGAGGCCGGAGTCATAGGGGATTGCCTGCGTCAGAGTCGTCTGACCAAAATTGACTGCCTGCTTCAGGGCAAGCGGACCATAGCTGACTGCATGCGTCAGGGTCAAAGGACAGTAACTGACAAAGACTCTATTCCACCTCCAAAAGTCGGGTCTGGAAACAGGCTGCATTCATGTAGCGTGCCTAACAGAATAAGATCGAAGAGAGAAGGCAAGCCTTCAAAATGTCGTGCTGAAACCGAATGTGTCGGGTCGAATGGTGCAGATATCTCAGTATATAAACTATGTCACATCGTCATTTTTCAGGACGAGCGAAGAAGAAGAAAAGTAAGAGGGTCTTTACAGAAACAAATGTTCAGAATGAAGTGTTAAATAAGTAATTGTAGGATGTCTCAGCTATGTGTGAAGTGTGTTGACTAATTACCTTCCTCAGTTCCTCAGCTGTCTTGATTAACTTAGCTGTCAGCCAGGTGCACATTCACAGATGATTAGACGGGGACGTTTGAAAGGTGGGTGGCTAACCCAGAACCTGTGCCTTGAGAAGCAAGAACCCTAAGCCTGCAATACAACTTAGTACCAAAGAGAACTGGAGGTCAATTAAAGAGTTCAAGGTCATCCCGATAGTAAGTACATTCACGAGCGATATCAACAACATGTTCTAAAGGTCCTTCTCAAAGATAGGATAAATTAAAAAATTATCAGTAGAAAGGTGCTAGCTAAATGGTTTTATACGATAGCATATGCAGGAGTGAAGGGGATCAACTTTCAATTTGAGCAAAACGTTGCTATGGTAGGCATAGCACATAGAACGCCTCGGGAGAGACGACTGACTAGGAATCAGAACGCCGAGGTGGAGATCGACACTGAATTCTCCATGTTGAGATCTGACATTGCAATTCAGTCAGAAGGACACCGGTCCGAGTACGCCTCTGGATGTAAGAAAAACTATTGTAACCTTGTCAAGAGTTATCTGAGCGAGTAGATTCTGAACTCAGCACGCGTAGATTCTGTGCTCAGCACTAGCAGATTCTGAGCTCAGCACGCGTAGATTCTGTGCTCAGCATTAGTAGATTCTGAGCTCAGCACTAGTAGATTCTGAGCTCAGCGCGAGTAGATTCTGAGCTCAGCACTAGTAGATTCTGAGCTCAGCACGCGTAGATTCTGAGCTCAGCACTAGTAGATTCTGAGCTCAGCGCGAGTAGATTCTGAGCTCAGCGCGAGTAGATTCTGAGCTCAGAACTAGTAGATTCTCAGCTCAGCAGCACGAATATATTCTTAGCTCAGCACGAGTAGATTCTCAGCTCAGCACTGGTACATTAGATCAACAGCAATAACCTAGCTACTGAGATACACATATCAGGATCATGCGAGAGGGGTGAGTTTCGTGTGGCCTAAAACTAGCCTGTAAAACATATGTATTAATTCATGTAGGAGATGAAGAACTCTCACTTCAAGCCACTCCATGTTGGTTAGTGGCAACCACAGGATAATAAGATGTTACCCGACAAAAATAGTTGCCGGCACCGGATATACCTAACCGAGATGCGCACAGATCGCAATGCATCTGGTAATGTGGCACAGCGTATTTTATGCAAGATGTGAAAGATAGAACGAAGAAGACAAAGATAATGATGATGAACGGCCGCTGCCTGAACAAAATTAAAATATTTAAGTCAAAAATCAGCCCAAATTATTTGTACCTTCCCCCAAACCTAGTAAGCCGCAGTATGTTTTAAAATTCGGATAGTCGAAGCCTTCGTCTACATGGTAACAGACATTAACATGCCTGTTTGAATATCAGGATTAGAAGTATAAGTAGAAGAAGTAGATGTAGAAGAGGAGGAAGAAGACAAAGAAACTTGAACGACTTTTTGTTAATGATCATTGCGTAGTATATTGTCAGTATATGCTATCACAGGGAAAATGCATGTTTATAATTGAAAATCCATGTCAATTCAGAATGAACAAATTCCTTCAGATGAACTCCTGAAATATCACAGAATTTATTAACCAAAAATTCGGTGAAATTCACGGATAGTGAGTACACAAGTCACGGATAGTGAGTACGCAAATGTGACGTTGTAAAGCTACGACGTCCAAAATGTCTCATCAGCTGAATAGTCAGTAGGTTTCTGTTGTGCTGTTTGCATAAGCACAGTCCTTGATAATGACCTTTACATACAAACGCCTATAATCACTTTTAGTTTGTGTCTTTCAACAACCGTCTGTCTTGTTGTTAGTTGTTTAAATAATATAATTGCAAAGTTTCAAAATATGCTGTTCGCAGGGAGAAGAGATAGGGGTGTGGAGGGGATGTGTGCCGGTTAGTCACAGGGCTGGTAATACACCTATAAGAAATCTGCTCATTGAAAAATGTCGTGATCACGTTGGGATGTACTGGTTTTTATGTGTAAAACATGTTATTTTATATTAAGCAGATTGTCTGAGTACTTGGCTAAATTCCGGTCACAGGAAGATTGAAAGTATGACAGTATAGTTGGCGCCTAACAGGTTACGGATCTACTTTGCTCTAGTGTTTTAGTCTTTCAAGATGGACCCTCGCATCGGTTAACCACCCTCTCCGGCACTTGTCCCCAACGCAGCGGAGTAAAAAGCGGCTCGAGCCTAGCTCGCTGAGCAGGAAATTATCCTCATCGCCACATCCAACTCACTTAAAAGCTGAGACCTGCACATGGTCATCTGCCCCTGTATAAGTACAGGTTGACTAAGACTAAATCTAGAGTGGTAGATCCCTCGCTTCTGATGTTCAAAATGCAATGTTAAATAACCAGGTATCGACACATTCCACTGACGTACGTGTAAACGACATACCCGGCTTCAGTGTTACCGCTCACAATTTTGAAATAAGCCAAGTCTACCTCTAACTATCTTCAGTTCACTTATGTCGTTAGACGACGTGGGCAGATGTGATCTTTTTTGGTTTAATATTTTTGGGCAGGTGAAAATCCACTGGTGATTTGCCAGGTCAATCGAAGCATCTGTTAACCTCTAGAATATACGATCGCCTAATTTTGAGACTGGTGGAGGTGGAAGCGTCAGACGCCTGTCAGACGCCATCAAAGCCCCTCCGCTAACCACATAACCAAGGCCTGAAGTTATAGCCACATAGCGATGAATAAATTGTAAAAAATGCAAAGAACAGCCATAATATATGTATATAATTTCTTAGTCCCTTCACGTCTACCTTGAAGTGTAAAGGTGTACCAGAAATAGAGCGTCTCCGAGGAACATTCCTTTTCTAAGGTCGTTTGCTTTTGCATTGTTATCAATATTGTTGTAACCGACGTGTTTTTTTTGTTTGTTTTTATAGATTTGGGTGGTCGGCCCTAACATAACATATTATACTCTAGGTGAGTTGTCCGTGTTTGGGTGGTCGGCCCTAACCTAACATATTATACTCTAGGTGAGTTGTCCGTGTCTGGGGGGTGGGCCGTAACCTAACTTAGTATACTCTAGGTGAGTTGTCCGTGTTTAGTGTATTCTCTCCCCCATGACCTATCCAACTTGGGTGATCCTTCTGGAAACTTTCACTTTCATTGATTGAGCTCCTGTTATCATTGAGGCATGCAAGCTCCCTCGCCAGCGTTTCACGATCACGGACTTGAGGGAGGATGTGAAGACTAAATACCACCAAATTATTTTGAATTGAAAGTAGAATACAAAGCAATACAGACGTTTGGAATGTGTGGATGAATCCATCACAATTTTTCAGCTTCCGGTGGAACACATGTCTTCACCACAGACAGGCTAAGCCATATTGTCAAGCAACATCCGTTCTAACCGTGCACGTGTTCTGCATGTCTCCTCTGATTTTGTCTCGAGCTCTCCTCTCCACGTGCATGATAGTCTGTCTCTGCCATTTTTTACCCTGTGGATTCTACAACAGAGACCGCCATGCAATGATATCAGCAGGTTTCCGTATTGCGTGTCCCATCTAACATCCGCGTCCTCTCTCTCCTCATGTTTCAGGGACACCTGCCAGCCCCTTTCCAACGTTTTCCAACTAGTGATCCATTTAAACCACGCCCACCCCACTCTGCTCCTTCGTCCACTCATGAAAGGAAAGTCTGTACCTCTATTTCTGCTGTTTTTGTCAGTCTCCATGCTCCAGGACCACATAATGACACGGCGCACTGAAGTTGAAGATTTATGTTTCTATGTTTACTCTCATTTCTGTTTCTATGTTTACTCTCATTTCTGCCGATTTCCGTAAGTTCCACAACAGAACGAAAGATTATATCGTCAATTATATTCTTACTTCGACATACAAATCTGCACCCCTCGCTTTGTCTATATAACCATCAAGAATAATGAATGACCAACACGTTGTACGTTAGTGTGTCTCCCAACACCATCTGATTGTCATCATTTGGATCTTCTATTAAAATTGCTGTTTGCTCTCTGCACATTTTCAGTCCCAACCGATGGGAACTCTGACCAAATATGGTAATTGTATTGTGCACTTGATTACGCCTACAGAAGAGCCAAGTTATGGTTAACGTGCAGATCAGCATGTTATTTGGTCCATGGTATTCTTTTTCTCCTTCTTCTTCTTCGTACGCTGTCAGATGTCAACTTGAATTTGTTCGAAGAAAGCAGCTGTCATCCTGAGGCTGTCGACACTGCCATAGAGCTTGTCTAGTGTTGCCGCTGGTGATGGCCACATGTGCTTTCCTTGGTCCTCGTATGTTGGGCAATTTTGCAGCAGATGTTCAGCGGTCATTTTCCCTGTACCACAGGTGCATTCGTCAGTGACACCTATCTTCAGTTTATTGAATAGATGGTACCCCAGTCTGTTGTGTCCTGTGCGGAGTCTGAAGACCACGACCTGCTCTCTTCTGTTGTACCGGTAGCAGGCCTCATTTTGTGTGTAGCCAGTATGTTCTGTTTCCCATTTGGCCATGTATCTGGCCCTAATAAACCTTTTGGATTCTTCGTAGGTCACACTAGAATCTGGTTGTGGTAGTCATGCACCTTCTTTTGCCAGTCTGTCTGCCTCCTCGTTGCCTTGGATGTTACAGTGGGATGGAACCCACTGTACCACTACTCTTTTTGGTGCAGACTGCTGGCATAGTTGACAGAGTACTGCTCTTAAATCATTAGGTTCAGTATTTTTCTGGCTTTTTGGTGCTGTAACCACGGCCAGGGCATCTGTAAACAGGACTATCTGGTCCATGGTATTCAATTCCTGTTGGCTGATGTGCCGTCTTCATAATTCTGGCAATGGCTAACAGATGAGAAATGACAACTAAAGACATCCCTGTCGAACACCAGCACCCACTTAAAATGCTCAGATAGCCGACTTCCGTGCACAACAGTACACATCGTATGGTCATTCACTATCTTATGTTAATAAACACCAATGGTGCCCTACATTGGTCGAACAACCCGCCAGAGTGGCACACTGTCCAAGCGATCAAATGCCTGACCATGAATCAGAGATAAATTGGTGAGCTCCATTCCACACTTTTTCAACCGCTATTCTCAGTGTAGCTAACTGAACTGTGCTGGATCAGTTTTATCGAAATCCTGCCTAGTCTTCTGTCAGCTGTTTAAATGAGGGAATTCTTCTTCTTCTGCGTACACAGTCAGACAGTAACCATTATTTTCTAGAAAAAAGCGGCGGTCATCCTGAGACTCTCGCCACTACCATAGAGCTTGTCTTGCAGTTCCACTGGCAATGGCCACATCTGCTCTCTCTGATCCTCGTATGTCGGGCAGTTCTGCAGCAGATGTTCAGTGGTCATTTTACCAGTACCGCACGGGCATTCGTCGGTACACCCTATCTTCAATTTGTTGAATAGGTGGTACCTCAGTCTGTTGTGGCCAGTGCGAAGTCTGAAGACAACGACCTGCTCTCTTCGGTTCAACTGGTAATAGGCATCGTTTTTGGTGTAACCAGTATGTTCGGTTTCCCATTTGGTCATGTATCTGGCTTTGATAAGCCGTTTTGACTCTTCGTACGTCATACTGGTATCTGTTTGTGGTAGCCTTGCACCTTCTTTTGCCAGTCTGTCTGCCTCCTCGTTGCCTTGGATGTTGCAGTGTGACGGAACCCACTGTACCACTACCCTTTTTGGTGCGGACTGCTGGCACAGTTTGCAGAGTGCTGCTCTTAAGTCATTAAGCTCAGTGTTTTTCTGGCTTTTTAGCGCTGTGACTACTTCGAGAGCATCTGTCAGCAGGACTATATGGCTCTCATTTTCACTGTGTGTTACCATTTCTTCCACTGCCGCCCTCAGTGCCTCTGCCTCTGCTCTGAAATTGCTTGTGTACTTACCAGTAGCGAATGACAGTGTTATTTTTCTGCCATTTGGTAGGTTCAGGAATGCTCCTGCCCCTCCGTTCTGTGTAGTGTTTGTTACAGAACCGTCGGTGTATGCATGGGTCCAGTCCATGCTTGGGTAGCTTTTCGTTATGAAGCTTAGGGTAGTGTCTCTCCTTTCTTTTTCACTCTGGCAGTTTTTGTTTGCAAAATGAGGGAATGAATTGGTGCAAAATGTGGGGCACGCCCCGCCCCTCCCCCGCCAAGTCCAAAAACTTCAAAATAAAAATTTACGACCCCTGAACCATTAACAAAAAGACAGGATGTGTAGAAAACATATTTTACATCTTCAAAACTGTGTGGAGAACAATTACAATTTATTAAGAACGTGGATTGAATCATTGAAGACATAACCATCCTGAGGCGCTGCGAGCGTCCGAGAAGTTTTTCCATTATTATTTAAATTTTTTCAGCGAGATATGCCCCATAAATAGTGAGCTATAACTTATTGTAAGCTATGACTAACAGTGAGCAATGGCTTTTTAGTGAGCTATGACTGATAGTGAGCTATATCTTACAGTGCGCTATGGCTGATAAATAGTTAGCTAGGACTGATAGTGAGTTATGCCTGATAGTGAGCTATTGCTTTTAGTGAGTAATGGCTGATAAACATGAAGCTATGGCTGATAGGGAGCTATGATTGATAGTAAGCTTCGACTGATAGTGATATATGGCCTATAGTGAGCTTTGGCTGAGAGTGATACCCCTGTTAGAAATTGAGCTATGGCTGATAGATAGTGAGTTTATTGCTGATAGTGAGCTGCTTTGGCTTATAGTTAGTTATAGGTGAAAGTGATATATGACTGAAAGATAGTGAGCTATGGATGATAGATGGTGATTTGTGGCTCTTAGTGACCTATGATTGATAGTGAGTTACGGCTGATAGATAGTGAGCTATCAATGATACTTAGCTGTGGCTTATAGGTAGTGAGCTATTACTGCTAGTAAGCTAAGGCAGAAAGTGAGTTATTCCTGATAGTAAGTTATCGCTCATTGTGAGCTATTACTGATGTAGACCAATTTCCTGTAGTGAGGTATGGCTGAAAGTGGGCTATAACTGAAAATAAGCTACTAATGATAGTTAGCTATGGCTCAAAGTGAGCTGTAATTAATACTGAGCTATCACTGAAAGTGAGATATTGCTTACAATGAACTACAGCTGATATATAGTGAGCTTTGGCTTGTAGTGAGCAATTACTGATAGGCAGCTTTGTCTTTTATCGAGCTATGACTGATAAATAGGAAACTAGGACTGATATGACTTATAGGGAGCTATGTCTAGCTGGGAGCTATGACTGAACTGATAGTGAGCTATTGCTGATAGTGAGCTATGACTGATAATGTGCAATAGTTTTTATTGAGCTATGACTGATAGTGAGCTCTGACTGATAGTGAGCTATGGCTTAAAATGAGCTATGGCTGATAGTGAGTTATGATTGATAGTGAGTTATGGCCTATTGTGAGTTACGGACTTTAGCTAGTGCACTGTGACTGGTAGGGAGATTTGGCTGTTATGAGCTATGACTGAAGGTTAATGAGCTATGGCTGATATATAGCGAGCTATGATAGATAGTGAGCTACGACTGATAGATAGCTACTTCGACTGACAGATAGTGAGCTACGACTGATATATAGTGAGCTACGACTGATATATAGTGAGATACGACTGATAGATAGTGAGCTACGACTGATAGATCGGGAGCTACGACTGATATATAGTAAGCTACGACTGATAGATAGTGAGCTTCGACTTAAAGTGAATTTTGGCTTACAGTGACATATGGCAAATAGATAGTGAGTTATAACTGATAGTGAGCTATGGCTTATAGTGTTTTCATACTGATAGTTAGCTATCACTTACAGTGATCTATGACTGATAGCTATTACTTAAAGTGATGAATAACTGATAGTGAGCTATGACTGAAAGTGAAATTTGATTGATATTGAGCTATGGCTGATAGTGAGCTATGGCTGATAGTGAGTTATTAGTTATAGTGAGCTATGGCTTACAGTGAGCTATGGCTGAAAGTGAGCAATGACTGATAGTAATCTATAGATGAAAGTAAGCTATGGCTGATAGTGAACTGTGGCTAATAGTGAGCTATGACTGATAACGATCTATGGCTAATAGTTAG
The DNA here is from genome assembly GCA_036924085.1 of Ariolimax columbianus. Lineage (NCBI taxonomy): Eukaryota > Metazoa > Mollusca > Gastropoda > Stylommatophora > Arionidae > Ariolimax > Ariolimax columbianus. The sequence continues at coordinate 84,216,594 of JAVGWX010000011.1, read as the reverse complement.
CTCAGGCTGATAGTCAGCTATGACTGATAGTGATATGTGCCTGATAGTAAGGTATGATTCATAGTGATCTATTTTTTATTGTGATAAATTGCTGATAGACAGTGAGATATAGTACAATGTGAGCTATGTCTAATAGTGAGCTTTTTCTGATAGTGAGCTATGGTCTATAGTTAGCTGTCACTGATATTGAGTTTGGCTGATAGTTAGCTATGGATGTTAGTGAGTTATGACTAATAGTGAGCTATGGCTGATAGATAGCAAGCTATGGCTGATAGATAGTAAGTCATGGCGGATTATGAGCTATGTCTGATAGATAGTGAGCTACGACTGATAGTCAGCTGTGTCTAATAGTGATTTATAGCTGATAGTTAGCTATGACGTATAGTGATTTATATTTGATAGTTAGCTATGACTTATAGTGAACTATGGCTTATAGTAAGCTATAACTGATAGTGAATTATGGTATATAGATAGGGGACAAAGGCTGATAAATAGTAAGCTTTGACAGATAGTGAACTATGGTTTATAAGGAGCTATGGTTTATAGATAGTAATCTATAGCTTATAATAAGATATGGTTTATAATGAGCTATGGTTGAAAGATAGTGAGCTATGGCTAATAGTGAGCTATGGCTGATAGATAATGAGCTATGACTTTTAGTGAGATATACCTGATAGTGAGCTATGCTTATAGTGAGATATGACTGATAGATAGTGAGCTATGACTTACAGTGAACTATGGGATATAGTGAGCTATGGCTGATAGTGACCTATGGTTGATAGTAGCTGTAACTGATAGAGTTACGGTATATAGGTAGTGAACTGTGGCTGAAAGTGATCTGTGTCAGAAAGTGAGATTTTAAAGATATATATATATAGTGATATTTTACTAATAGAAAATGAGCTATGTCTGACAGTTATTGAGCTTCGACTCAGATACAATTGATGGATAGAGAACTATTACTGACAGATAGTAAGATATGACATAGTGAGGTTCGGCAGATAGATAGTGATGTGTGACTGATAGTGAACTATGGGTTTTAGTGGGGCACCTCCCGGCGTACATGGGCGACCGACCCCAACCAGGCACATCCACAGGTGGCGGATAGTGGGGCGACCGACCCCAACCAGGCACATCCACAGATGGCGGATAGTGGGGCGACCGACCCCAACCAGGCACGTCCACAGGTGGGGGATCCTGAACGATCTCCAGATATGGAGCGTCAGCTGCGATATAAGCCAGGTAAAATAAGTGGACGAATAAGCAGTCGTGGACCAACAGGCGGTGTATCCAGCAGGATGGGGTGGGACAACAGGTGGCACTGATTCCCCACTGAAATACCCCATGTGTCCTATGATGGGTACACTAAGCGGGTAAGAGCCGCTTTATGCTCTAGCCACGGGAAGGAAAAACGGTAAACAAACCAACCTACTGCCTTGCAGGTACCATCGGGAGATGGAAAGGCTATGGGAGAGAACTCAAAACAGAAAACTCAACCCGACCTGTCAGAGACGGAGTGTGTCAGCTACGGCGCAGGAACCGGAAAATCAGGGCACACACGCACCAACGGGATATGGTCATGCGACAGTCTACCCTATCGTCATGGTGTCGCTCCTACAAGTTACAACCAGCTTCGAGTGGACCCACCCAAGCAACAGGTGGCTCTGCTAACCTAGTGGTCAGGGGGAGGCAGAGTAGTGCGACTGATCAACAAACAAGGAACCTAAAGGTGGTACAATGGAATGTTGAGGGTGTGAGAAACAAGAAACCCGAACTGCAAGAATTTCTTAAGGAAAACGATATAGGCATCATTTGTATTCAGGAAACACACCTAAAAGAAACTCCAAAATTGTCCATCAGAGGATATGAATGTTTCCGCCAAGATAGGGAAAAAGGATTCAAAGGAGGAATAATGAAACTAGTAAAAAATGTTATACCAGCAGTAGAAACAAACAGATCTGGACCAGATGAATTAGAATACATCAAAAATCATCCTATCCAGTAAAGACTCAATGATAACAAACTGCTATAGTCCACCAGCCACAGCTCTGGCGTTACAAAAAGTCAAAACTAAAGAGTCGAGACATCTCATAGTGGGAGATTTAAACAGTCACTCCCCAAGCTGGGGCTATGAGACAATGGACCAGAGAGGCGAGGAGGTAGAAGATTGGAGGATAGAAAACAAACTCATCCTAATAAATAGGTCAGATGATAGGCACACATATTACTCTAGAATATGGAGAAAAAATGAGTACTCCCGACCTTGTGATGGCAACGGACGACCTTCACCGGCTAATAGCAAGAACAGTCAACAGCCAACTGGGTGGAAGCGACCATGTCCCAATAACTTTAGAAATATGCAACATGGGACAAACAGAGATAACAGATATGCACCCAAGTTGGAATTTTAAAACAGCAAACTGGACTCTATTTAGAGAAAATATAAATTAACTCTGTCAAAATATATCCCATGCCAAAAATTTTTACAATAATGTTACCATCATGACGGAGGCTATCATCCGGGCAGTGAAGAAATCAATTCCACGTGGAAAACGGAAAAATTATAAACCCTATTTGAGCAATAAACTAGGGAAAATGCACAAGGAACTAAGTGAGGCAAGAGATACCATGGGAAAAAAATCCTTCACCAGAAAACATAGGGTAACACAGCAAAATTAAAAACACATTCACAGAGCAAAAGAAGGAGGAGATCCAAAGAAGTTGGCATGAAAAGACTGAAAGCCTCAACATGGACAGGGACACAAGTAAACTCTGGAACCTGACAAGAGCCTTAAATGAGGAAACCAGAGGGAGCCATGGGTATACGGTCCTTAAGGAAAATGAGAAACACAAATAAGCAGTACGCCAGACCCAATTCACCAACTCAAAAGAAATCAACAAACTACCTTATTTCGCCTGAGAACTGGACACTGCAGACTACTAGAACATCTTTACCGACTAAAGATCTCACACACCGATGAGTGCCCACGTGGAACAGGAGGCCAAAACCCCGAGCATATTCTACAGGAATGCCCAATCTATAGGGAAATGAGATGCCAGACGTGGCTAGAGGGTGCAGAGCTGAGACAAAAGCTTTGGGGCAGCCGCTCCGACCTAGTGAAGACTACAGACTTCATCATGGCGACTGGCCTACAGATATAGCATGACCCAAAGATCCTGAACGTAAAGAAGAAGAAGAGTGAGACACGGCTAATAGATAGCTATGACTGATTGTGAGTTATTGCTTTTAGGGAAAAATGGCTGATAGACAGTTAGCTATAGCTGATAGCTATGACTGATAGTGAGATTTGGCTAAAAGTGAGCTATGACTGATAGTGAGCCATTGCTTATAGTGTGAAATGGCTGAAAGATAGTAAACTATGAATGATAGTGAGCTTTGGCTGATAGTGTGCTATTGATTTTAGTGAGCAATGAATGATAAACAGGGAGCTATGGCTGATTGTGAGCTATGACTGATAATAAGCTTTGACTGATAATGAGCTATGGCCTATAGTAAGCTAGAGCTGATAGATAGTGAACTGTGATGATAGTGAGCTGTGGCTTAGTTATATATGGCTGAAAGTAAGATATGGCTGAAAGATAGTGATCTATTTATGATAGATGGTGATTTGTGGCTTATAGTGAGCTATGACTGATAGTGAGTTGCGGCTGATAGATAGTGAGATATGAATTATACTGAATTATGGCTTATAGCAAGCCATCGCTGATAGAAAGTGAGTTATGTCTGACAGATAGTGAGCTATTACTGCTAGTGAGCTAAGGCTGAAAGTGAAATATGACTGATAGTAAGTTATCGCTCATTGTGATGATATGCTGTGAGCTATAACTGAAAGTGACCTGTGTCTTATAGTGATCTATGACTGATAGTAAGCTATTACATATAGTGAGCTATGGGGTATAGTGAACTATGGCTGATAAATAGGGAGCTTTGGCTTTGAGCTATGATTTATAGTCAGCTATAGCTTACAGTGAGCTATGGCTGATAAATAGGAAACTAGGACTGATAGCGAGATATGACTTATAGGGAGCTATGTCTAACTGTGAGCTATGACTTATAGGGAGCTATGTCTGTCAGATATGACTGATAGTGAGCTATTGCGGATAATGGGATATGACTGATACGGTGCTATGTCTAACTGTGAGCTATGACTGATAGTGAGCTATTGATGATAGTGAGCAATGACTGATAGTGAGCTATAACTGATAGTGAGCTATGACCTATAGTGAATTATGGCCTTTAGATAGTGCACTGGGACTGGTAGTGAGCTTTGGCTGTTATGAGCTATGGCTGAAGGTTAATGAACTATGACTGATAATGAGATATGACTGATATTTAGATATAACTGATAATTAGTTACGACATATAGATTTATGGTTTATAGTGAGCTATGGCATATATATGGGGAGCTATGACAAATAGCGAGCTACAACAACTGATAGATAGTGAGCTACGATCGATAGTGAGCTATAGCTTAAAGTGTTCTCTTACTGATAGTTAGCTTTCACTTACAGTGATCTATGACTGAAAGCTATGACTTTAAGTGATCTATGACTGAAAGCTATGATTGAAAGTGGTCAATGACTGATAGTGAGCTATGACTGATAGTGAGCAATGGCTTACGGTGAGCTATGGCTGAAAGTGAGCAATGACTGATAGTAAGCTATAGCTGATAGTAAGCTATGGCTGAATAGTAGTGATAGAAGCTGTAACTGATAGAGTTACGGTATATAGAAAGTGGAATATGGCTTATAGATAGTGAGCTATGTTGATAGATTGTGATCTTTGCCTGAAAGTGAGCTGTGGCACAAAGTGAGATTTTAAAATAGATAGTGATCTTTTACTAATAGATAATGAGCTATGTCTGATAGTTATTGAGCTACGACTGATAGTCAGCTACAATTGATGGATAGTTAGCTATGGCTGATATAGTGAGGTATGACTGATAGTGAACTATGGCTTTTAGTGAGCTATGGCTGGTAAATAGTTAGCTAAGGCTGATAGTCAGATATGACATATTGAGCTATGTCTGATAGTCAGCTATGACTGATAGTGAGCTATGCCTGATAGTGATGTTAGGCTAATAGGGAGCTATGACTGATAGTGATATTAGGATAATAGTGAGCTATGACTGATAGTGAGCTATGACTGATAGTGATATTAGGATAATAGTGAGCTATGACTGATAGTGAGCTATTGCTTTTAGTGAACAATGGCTGATAGACAGTGAGCTATAGCTGCTAGTGTGCTATGACTGATATTGAGCTAGGGCCTATCGTGAGATATGGCTGATAGATAGGAAACTATGACTGATAGTGAGCTATGGCTGATTGTGTGCTATGTCTGATAGCGACATGTGCCTGATAGAAATTAAGCTATGGCTAATAGATAGAGTTTATGACTGATAGTCAGGTATGGCTTATAGTTAGCTGTGGCTGAAAGTGAGCTATTGCTGAAAGATAGTGAGCTATGGATGATAGATGGTGATTTGTGGTTTAAGTTAACGCTGATTGTGAGCTACGGCTGATAGATTGTGAGCTTTAACTGAAAGTGTCCTATGTCTTATAGTGAGGTATGGCTGATAGTGAGCTATGACTGATAGTGATCTATGACTTATAGTAAGCCATTACTGATAGCTACGGCTCAAAGTGATCTGTGATCAATACTGAGCTATCACTGATAGTGAGCTATGGCTTACAGTGAGCTATGGATGATAGATAGTGAGATGTGGCTTATGGTGAGTTCTGACTGATAGTCAGCTATAGCTTACAGTGAGCTATAGCTTACAAATATAGAACTAGAACTGATAGTGAGATCTGACTGATAGGGAGCTAAATCTTACCGTGAGCGATGACTGATACTGAGCTTTTGCTGATATTGAGCTGTGACTGCTAGTGTGCGATATCTTATAGTGAGCTATTGCTGATAGTGAGCTCTGATTGAAAGTGAGCTCTGACTGATATTGAGGTATGGCCTACATTGAGCCTATAGATAATGCACCGTGCCTGATAGTGAGCTTTGACTGTTATGAGGTATGGCTTAGAGGTAATTAGCTATTATTGATATTGAGATATGACTGATAGTGAGCTCCGACTGATTGTGAGCCATGGCTTATAGTAAACTATAGCATATAGATATTGAGTAATAAATTATAGTGAGCTATAGCTTATAGTGAGCTATTACTGATAGTTATCTATCACTTACAGTGATCTATGACTAACAGTGAGCTATGACTGAATGACTGATAATGAGCTATGGCTGAAAAAGAGCTATTGTTGATAGTGAGTTATGGCTGATAGATAGTAAGCTTTGAGTGAAAGTGAGCTATGGCTTACAGTGAGCTATGACTAAAAGGGAGCAATGACTGACAGTGAGCTAAAGCTGATAGTAAGCTATGGCTGATAGTGAACTGTGGCTGATAGTGAGCTATGACTGATAGCAATCTATGCTGGTAGTAAGTTAAGCCTGATAGTCAGCAATGGCTCAAAGTGAGCTTTGCCTGACAGTGAGATATAGTAGATAGATAGTGAGCTATGGCTAATAGATAGTGAGCTATGGCTGATAGATAGTGAGGTATGAATGTAATATAGTTGACTAGGGATTATATATAGTGAGCTATGGATGATAGATAGTGAGCTATGGATGATAGCTAGTGAATTATGGTTGATAGATAGTGAGGTATGGCTGATATATAGTGAGCTATTGATGATAGATAGTGAGGTACGGTTGGTAGATAGAGAGCTATGGCTGATAGATAGTGAGCTATCAATGATAGATACTGAGTTATACCTGAAAGTGTGCCTGAAAGTGATTTGTGCTTGATAGTGAGCTTTTGAAGAAAGATAGTGGTCTTGTACTGAAAGATATTGAGCTATGATTAACAGATAGTAAGCTTCATCTGACAGTTAGAGAGCAATGACTGAAAGTTAGGGATCTATGGCTCATAGTGATTGTTGATTTAGGGAGAAAGGACTGATAGAACGGGAGTAAGGGTTTATATTAAGCAATGGCGTACAGGGATTTATGACTTATAGTTAGCTATGCCTGATAGTCAGCTATTGCTGATAGTGAGCATAGCAGATAGTCAGCTTTCGCTAACAGTGAGGTATGCGTGATAGACAGTGAGCTGTCGATTATAGTGAGCTATGACTTAAAGTAAGCTAGGGTTGATAGATAGGGAGCTGTGGCTTATAGTGAGCTTTGGCTGATAGATAATAAGCTGTGACTGATAGTGAGCTATGACTGATAGTGAGCTATGGCTAATAATGCGCTATGGCTGATAGTGAGCTACGGCTGATGGTGAGCTATAATTGATAGTTATTTATGGTACATAGATAGTGGGCTATGGTTGTTGTATAGTCAGCTATGGCTGCTAAATAATGGGCAATATCTGGTATATAGTTAGCTATGGCTGATAGATAGTGAGCTTTGGCCGATAGATTATAAGATATGACTGATAGTGAGTTATTGATAATAGTGCGCTATGGCTTATAGTGAGCTATGGCTGATAGTGGGCGATGGCTCATAGATAGTGAGCTATAATTAATAGCGAGATGTGACATAGTGAGCTAAGGCTGATAGTGAGCTATGTTTGATAGTGAGATATGGCTGATAGTGTGATGTGACTGAGTATGAACCGTGACTGAAAGTGAGCTATGGCGAATAATGAGCTATGGTTGATAGTGGGTTTTAACTGATAGTCAATTATGGTAGATATATAGGGGGTGAATGCTGAAAGATAGTGGGAGAAGGCTGAAAGATAGTGAGCTATGACTGTTTTATAGTGAGCTATTGCTTAAAGAAGAGTGAGCTATCATTGATAGATAGTGAGTAATGGTTGATAGATAGTCAGTTTAGTCTGATATTGAGCTATGGCTGATCGATATTCACCTATGGTTGATATATATTCAGCTCTAGCTAATAGAGAGTGAGCTATGACTGATATAGAGTTATGGCTAATAGTTTTATTGCTGAAAGATAGCTACGATTGATAGTGAGCTATGGTAGATAGTCAGCTATAGCTGAAAGTTAGCAATGACTGATTGTGAGCTATGACTGAATGTGAGCTATAGCTGATATTGAGCTGTTACTCATAGTGAACTCTGGCTGAATGATAGCGATCTATGGCTGGTAGTCAGCTAAGGCTGATAGTCAGCTGTGACTAAAAGTGAGATACAACTGACAGTGAAGTATACTATATAGATAGTGAACTATGGATGATAGATAGTGAGATATGGCAAATAGATAATGAGATATGGATGATAGATAGTGATTAATGACTGATAGTGATTTATGGCTAATAGACAGTAAGATATGGATGATAGATAATGAGTTATGGCTGAAGGTGATATGTGGCTGATAATGAGCTATTGAAGATAGATAGTGAACTTGTAATGATAGATAGTGCTGTGATTAATATATAGTGAGGAATGTTTGACAGTTAGAGGGCTATGGCTGATAGTTGGGGATATATGGCTGATAGTGATAGTGAGCTACGACTGATCGATAGGCTTGTAGTGAGCCTTAGCTGATAGATAGTGAGATATGACTTACAGTGATATATGGCTAGTAGTGAGCTACGGCTGATGGTGAGCTATTCCTGATAGTTGTTATGGTAGATATATTGTGTTATATGACTGTTATAAGGTTAGCGATGGCTGACAGATAGTGAGTTATGGTTGATAGGTAGTGAGCTATGGATGATAGTGAGTTATGGTTGATAGATAGTGCGCTACGTCTGACAGCTAGAGAGCTATGGCTGAGCTACGACTGGTAGATAGGGAGCTCTGGTTTATATTAATCTATGGCTAATAGTGATTTATGACTGATAGTGAGCTATGGCTAATAGTGCGCTATGGCTTATAGTAGGCTATGGCTGATAGATAGTGAACTTTAACTTACAGTGAGCAATGGCTAATAGTGAGCTACGGCTGAAAGTGAGCTATAACTGATATTTAGTTATGGTACATAGATAGTGAGATATGGCTGTTATATAGTTAGCTATGGCTGATATATAGTGAGCTATGACTGATAAGATAGTAAGCAATGGCTTACAATATAGTGAGCTACGATTGATAATTACTGAGCTTCGACTGATAGCTACGAGTAATAGATAGTGAGCTTTGACTGATAGATAGTGAGCTGCGACTGGTAATTAATTAGCTTCGATTGATAGTCAGCTACGACTGATATATATATTCAGCTATGGCTTTTAGTTGGTTGGTTAGTTGGTTGATATGCCCGCAATGGGTTGGTAACTCTTTTGTGCGTCCTGAAAAGGACGGAACTTGTGGCAGAATGTAATAGCTTTCCTGACATCCCGAGTGTGTTGATAAAGTGGACCGGGGTCCTCCAGGTGGTTGTGCAATGCTTAGCTTCCTCTGTGGGTCACTCACTACTACGGGGATAACATCGAACCTCACCTTGTTAGCCAGACTGTTGTCTTCGACAACAGCCCGTTTCCTGGACGACCAACGAGGAGGTCAGGTGAGGGTCTTGTCCAGTATATTTCTCCTGACCCTGGCTAACATTGTTTGATCAGTGTGTTTTGCCTGACCAGACGTTAGCCTCATCTTCCCGTCAGGTGAGGGTCTTGTCCAGTATATTTCTCCTGACCCTGGCTAAAATTGTTTGATCAGTGTGTTTTGCCTGACCAGACGTTAGCCTCATCGTCTCATGGATTACAGTAAGATATGACTGATAGTGAGCTATGACTGTTAGTGAGCTGTGACTGTTAGTTAGATGTGACTAATAGTCAGCAATGCCTGATAATAAGATATGACTCATAGTCAACAGTGAGCAACTGCTGATAAACAGTGAGCTATGGTATATAGTGAGCTTTGGATGACAGTGAGCTAAGACTGACATTGAGCTATGTTTTATAGTGAGCTGTGACTGATAGTGAGTTTTGGCTGATAGTGGGCTATAGCTGACATGTAGTGAGCTATGACTGATAGTGAGTTTTGACTGACAGTGGGCTATAGCTGACATGTAGTGAGCTACGACTGATAGTGAGTTTTGGCTGATAGTGGGCTATAGCTGACATGTAGTGAGCTATGACTGATAGTGAGCGTTTGCTGATCGTGAGTTATGACTAATAGTGAGATATAGCTTATTGTGAGCTATGGCTAAAAGATAGTAAGCTATGCCTGATAGTGAGCTGGGGCTAATAATGACATATACTGATCTATGATTGATAGTTATCTGTGACTTATAGGGGGGCTATCACTGATAGTGAGCTGTGGCGGAATATGAGACATGACTAAAAGTGACCTATGGCGGATAGTGAGCTATATCTGATAATGATATGTGGCTGATAGTAACTATGGCTGATAGTGGGCTATAACTGACAGTCAGTTATGGTAGATAGGTAGTGGGTGAAGGCTAAAAGATAGTGAGCTATGGCTGATAGATAGTGAGCTATAGCTGATAGATCGTGAGCTATGGCTGTTTTATAGTGAGCTATTGCTTAATAGAGAGTGGCTATTGCTTAATAGAGAGTGAGCTATGGTTGATAGTGTGTTACGGTTGACAGATAATCAGCTATGTCTGATAGATAGTAAGATATGGCTGATAGATATTCAGCTATGGTTGATAGATATTCAGCTATGGCTAATAGATAGTGAGCTATGACTGAAAGAGAGCTATGGTTGATAGTGAGTTATTGCTGATAGAGATAGTGAGCTATGGTATATAGTGAGATAGCTGAAAGTGAGCAATGACTGATTGTGAGCTATTGCTGTCTGTGCGCTGCAGCTGATATTGAGCTATGGCATATAGTGAGGGAACTGTGGCTGATAGTGAGCTATGACTAATAGCGATCTATGGCTGGTAGTCAGATTGTGAGCTATGACTAAAAGTGAGATATAACCTACAGTGAGGTATACTAGATAGATAGTGAGCAATGAATGATAGATAGTGAGCTATGGCTAATAGATAGTGCGCTATGGCTGATAGATAGTGAGGTATGGAGGATAGATAGAGAGTTATATCTGATAGATAATGAACTATGGATGATAGGTAATCCCTTATAGCTGAAAGGGATATGTGGCTATGGTATATAGTGAGCTATTGCTGATTGTGAGCAATGGCTGATTGTGAGCTATGGCTGACTGTGAGCTATAGCTGATATTGAACTATGGCTTATATTTAATTGTGGCTGATAGTGAGCTTTGACTAATAGCGAGCTATGACTGATAGCGATCTATGACTGGTAGTCAGCTAAGGCTGATAGTGAACTGTGACTAAAAGTGAGGTATAACTGACAGTGAGGTATACTAGATAGATAGTGAGCTATGGCTGATAGATAGTGGGCGATGGATGATAGGTAATGCGTTATGGCTGAAAGTGATATGTGGCTGATAGTGAGCTATTGAAGATAAAGAGTGATCATGTACTGATAGATAGTGAGCGACGACTGATAGTTGGTTAGTTGGTTGGTTATTGATCCAGTGGCCTGTGAGCTCCTGCCCTTTGGCCCAATGCCATAAAGTGATATATGCAAGTTTTTGTAAGCTCTTTGTTTAGTTCCGTACAAAGTGTTCCACTTGTCTGGCCCCGGGGGAAGAACTCTTTCCTAACACCCGCAAGGGCCGGGACATTCGAAAAGATGATGTTTAACAGTTTCATAGGGATGTGTACACAGCCGGCACTCTGGAGCATGTTCTGGTTGGATTCTGTTCAAGTGGCTGTTAAGTTGTATGTGATGAGTGCAAAGTCGGAAAATGGTGATTTGGTCTCTCCTTTTCCGGAGGTTGATGTCTTTCGGATTTGGGTTGGCCATATGTTTCCAGATTTTTCTTCCAGAATTTCCCATTGCCCATCTATTCATCTAGGCCTCTTTGTTCACAGTCTTAAGTAGTTGTTTGACTGTCTGTAGGGCTGTTGGTGTGTATTGTTGTTCTTGACTCACACTTCCAAGGGCATTTGAGTGAACAGGGATCCATTGTATAACTATTTTGACTTCATAGGTTGTGAGAAGTAGAAACGACTGATAGATAGGGAGCTATGACTGACAGTAAATTATGGCTTATAGTGATTTATTACTTATAGTTAGATATGCCTAATAGTCAGCTATAACTGATAGGGAGCTAACCCTGATAGTCAGCTTTGACTAATGGTGAGCTATGGCTGATAGTCAGTGAGTTGTGACTTAATGTGAGCTTTGGCTGAAAGTAAGCTATGGGTGACAGATAGTGAGCAACTGCTTGTAGTGAGTGTAGCTGATAGATATTAAGCTATGACTGACAGTGATCTATGATCTATGACAGTGAGCTATAACTGATAGTTAGTTATGGTAGATAGATTGTGGGCTATGGCTGTTATATAGTTAGCTATGGCTAATAGATAGTGAGCTATGGCTATCAGACAATGAGCTTCGACTGATAGTCTGCTTCGATTGATATTTGGTGAGCGTTGGCTGATAGATAGTGAGCTATGACTCACAGTTAGGGAGCTACGCCTGGTATATAGTGAGATATAACTTAAAGTAAGATATGGCTTATAGTGAGCTATGACTGATATTCAGCTATAACTGATAGTCAGCAATGCCTGGAAGTCAGCTATACCTGATAGTCAGATATGCCTGATAGTCATCTATGCCTGATAGTGAGATATGACTCATAGTGAGCTACGGTTTAAAGTGAGCTATGGCTGATATTGAGCTATTACTGATAGTGAGCTATGGCTTACGGTGAGCTATGACTGACAGTGAGCTGTTACTGATAGGGAATTTTGTCTGATATTGAGATATGGGAGAGGGTTATGACCAATAGTGAGCTATGGCTTATTGTGAGTTATGGCGGATATATACATAGTAAGCTATGCCTGATAGTGAGTTGTGGCTAAACGTGATCTATAGCTGATAGTTAGCTATGACGTATATCTGTGATTGATAGTTAGCTGTGACTTATAGTGATCTATGACTGTTATTGAGTTATGACTGATAGTGAGCTATTTATGATAGTGTGCTTTAACTGATAGTTAGCTATGGCTGATAGCTATATATATATAGCTTATAGTTAGCTATGGCAGATAGTGAACTATGGCTGATAGTGAGCTATTACTGATAGTGATTTATGGTAGACAGATGTGAACTATGGCCGATCAATAGTGAGCTTTGACTGATAGTGAGCTAAGACAGATAGAGAGCTATGGCTTATTAGTACGTTTGGTTTATAGATAGTAAGCTATGCCTTATAATAATCTCTGGCTTATAGTCACCTATAGTTGATATAAAGTGAGTTATGGTTTATGGTGAGCTATGGCTCATATATAATGAGATATGACTGATAGTGAGCTTTGGCTAATAGTGAACTATGACTGATAGTCAGCTTTGGCTAATAGTGAACTATGACTGATAGTGAGCTTTAACTGATAGGGAATTTTGGTAGATAGTGGAATATGGCTTATAAATAGTGAGCTTTGACAGATAGTGAGCTATGGCTTATAAGGAGCTATAATTTATTGATAATGAGCTATGACTAATAATAGGCTAATACGTATAGTGAACTATGGCTGATAGATAATGAGCTAAGACTGATAGTGAGCTATAGCAATATTGAGCTATTGCTGATATTGAGCTATTGCTGATAGTGAGCAATGGCTGATTGTGAGCTATGGCTGTTAGTGGGTTATAACTGATAGTTATGGTACATAGATAGTGGGCGCAGGCTGATAGGCTGATAGATAGCTATGGCTGATAGAAAGTGAGCTATGGTTGATAGATGGTGAGATATGATTGATAGTGAGCTATGACTTATAGTGAGCTATGGCTGAAAGTGGACAATGACTGATAATGAGCTATGGCTTATAGCGATCTATGACTGAAAGTTAGCAATGACTGATAGTGAGGTATTGTTGTTGTTATTGGTGTTGTTATTGTTGTTGTTGTTGGTGTTATCCCATAGCTGCCGAGCAAGCCTGCTCTTGGCAGCCCAATGCCATTCTTAAATAGATACAGGACTTCTTCAGTTGAGTCACTGCTCCCTGTTGGTAATTGTCGGCAGTCCTTGTAAAAATGTTTTCCTCATGGCCGCAAGCCACTTGCACTCAGTCAGTAGATGTCGAATAGTTTCATCAGGATGAGAGCAATGCCTGCACAAGGGCAGCTGCTGGGGATTGATGCGGCTTAAGTGGCTAATGACTCTGGTATACCCTGTTCGGAACTGAAAGATGAGACTTTGATCTCTTCTGTTTAGTTTATTTATGTTTTTGGCTGTGACATTTTGGTAAATACACTTCGGCCTGTTGTTCCCGTCGCCCACCTGCTCATTCAGATTTCTCGCGTATTATTCTAAATAATTAGTTTTACTGTGTGGTTACTGCAGGGTCTATCCATTTGTTGTGTCCAGGCTCCTGTTTTTGCCAATCTGTTGGCCATCTCGTTCTCTAGTAGCCCACTATGTCCAGGGATCCCTTGTAGGGTGACATTTTGTCCGTGGGCAGTGATGATGTTGTTGATCGCCCTCCCCACCAAGAATATCCCCTTTTCTATGTTTGGGGTGTTCTTCAGCGCATCGAGAACTGACTTGTTGTCACTAAAAATCACAAAATCCATCGGCAACAATTTGCCCAAGTCAAGCTATTGGGGCGTTTCAACATTTGAACGGTTCTCGCCGCATGAATCACAAAACTCGTATATGGACCTATTCGGGCATTTCATATGGATAGCATAACCTGCAAAAGAGGTCGATTTTCATGTTGATTCATCCGTAAAGACCAGTATGTATATGTAATGTATGTATGTATATACATACATACATACATACATACATACATACATACATACATACATACATACATACATACATACATACATACATACATACATACATACATACATACATACATACATACATACATACATACATACATACATACATACATACATACATACATACATACATACATACATACATATTTATAAATGGGGAGGAAGACTAACGTCTGGTCAGGCAAAATATACTGGCTAAGACCCTCACATTGGCTTCTTCGTAGCCCTCCCTGGAAACGGGCTGTTTTCGTGGCAGCCTGGCTAACGTGATGAGGGATCGCGTGATACCAGTAGTAGTGAGCGACACGCTGATGAAGCCAATCATATCACAACCGCCTGGAGGACAACTGTCCACCTTCATCAACAAGCTCGGGATGTAAGGAAAGCTACTGCAACCCGCCACTCAACGTCCTATTCAGGGCGCCCAAAAGAGTAGACCTACTCACTGTGGGCATTCGAAACACCATGTATATATATATATATATATATATATATATATATATATATATATATATATATATATTACGCAGATTGAATGGGGGGATTGGGGGGGGGGGGGAATTATTTTTTGCACATACTAATGCTGACAATTTTCAAACATACACATAATAGTTGTAATAATTTTCAAACAAATCTTTGTGTAAAATGCGATGAACATTGCCCACGAGATGGTGGAATTTACAATAGGTTATGTGAATGGTGATATAAATGTATGGTACTCAATAAAAGAAGTTGGATCCTACAATGGGTACGTTCTGTAGTGAAGTTCATAAGTTTGGTGTTACCGAAACATCTTTGGTTATTCACCTCCGACGGCCCCACCCGGTCATCCGTGCATGTCAGGGAAAGTGGAAGAGGGCGACGTGGACAAAGGAGAAGAGGAAAATTCTCAGGACACCAAAGGAAGCCATGACCAGCACTTTGATCCATGGGTTACCATTCAATTAATTTTGTTGTGGTCTGTTTAGAGTATTCCCTAGGTGAGCTGAATACATTTGTTTTACATTTGTTTTCAAATTCTTTAATTTAACAGCGATGATAATAAAAATATAAAAAACAAGATGTATGTGTAGTCAGGTGAAAATGTCATGCCAGATTTATGTGATATCAAGTGAACATTTTATTTAAATGTATGTGAATTCTGGTGGAAAAGTTTGTGAGATGTTGGCTGTTACAGTAGGTGGGGTTGATATCAACTCTGTATTTCAATCGTGTACAGTTCTGTCTAGATTGGAAGCTGGTCTACTGCAATATATGACAAAATATTTCAACTACACTAGCCTTCTTTAGTACACGATATGGCATCTTGAGTTACCGCCAATCAGCCAAACTGACTGTCTTGCCACTGGTCTAAAATAGCTCGGAACGAGAGAGTGAGGTTAACGATCAGCGCAGTGTCTTCTCCACCACAATCCAAAAACAGCGCAAGACGTCATCAAGACAGAAACCGTCTGATTATGTCACAATCATGGGTTGCCATGGCAACTAACATGGCAATTATTTTCTTAATGGACTTGACTCCCTTTGTGATGCAAGACTGACATGGATGATCTCGGTCTAATCTACTTCTGGGCCGTCTTCCTGGGTTCCGCCAATGGAATTTATCTGCTATGTGCTCCACTTAAACTGCCTTTCGCCAGATATTCTTGTCCTGTGGCTTACAATCCAGTGCTTTTATTGTTGTATTACCAATCTCTTTTCAAACGGTATACCATCTCCATTTTCATTGATTTACTATTGTTTGCAAACATCTTATTATAATGTTCTATTTCAATAGTTTATAATTTATGTGATGTGCTTGACAAAATTTGTAAAAGTTGCAAACGAATTGTTTTATTGGTCTTTGTATTGTCCCAAACTCACATTTATATATTTAAATAGCCGTGAGACTCACTTGTATTACCAGGTTTGTGTCCGTATTGTTTTTAATTTCCAAAGTCTTGACTTGCAATGCTTTTGTCAGTTCCTATAAAAACATTACATAATTTAATGTATAATAAACAATGGTTGTCATTTTCGTTTTTATTGTGACTCAAACGGAGTCGTCAATAGTGTACATGTGCAGGAGGCTGCATCCTTCTACATATCTGCCAAAAAAAGGTTCTAGAGGCTATTATCAAGCACTTGGGTGACGAATTCCTCACAAATCCCAAGGCTGAATTATCTGGCAAAGTTTTTCTTTACCACTTGAGCGAAGAGTATCATCAGAGTATCATACAGACCAAGACCCCGACCTCATTTTCTCATACAGTTCCTGGAATAAGGATGTGTCATAGTCTGTGCAAAGAGGGTAATGTAATGTCCACAGTGGTTAGCTGACTGGTACGCCTCTCATTTCACTACAGCCAGAAGCATCCAGGTCCATCTTACAAAATACGCCTCGGGGTGTAAGAAGAGCCACTGTATACATCAAAGTAAGGTCTTCAAGATTTAAATTAACTCAGTGCCAGTGGCCTCCAACTACAACAACATCCCCATCGTTCCTCACCACCTCTTTTGTGTTTCATTGCTTATTCTGTCTACACCTTTTTTAAAACCAACAACAGTAAATATAGTCGCGTAGGAGACATTGCTGTCGGGAATAAAGTGTTAGAGACTTTATTGTACTAGGCCACAGTTTTATTGATGTGAGATGACAAGCTCCCTTCCTCGCTTCAAGTCCTTCTCATGTCCCCATTTACAGATTGGTCGACTGGAGCGTATCTCTAACGAGAGATGAAAACCCAACAACGTTGCCATTTGTTATAAGATGCGAGCACACTACCACTCTGCCATGCAGCTGCTCTTTTAAGAAGTAAATGACCAAAAATGTAACCCAAAGACAGCAGGCCACAAACATTGACTTTGCTTCCGACCCTTCATACAATTCTCTCCCGGTCAAGAATCCCTAAACATGTGTACAGAACTACATTATCTATTATTATCTGTGTCTCAGTTGGGAGTAATCTCTCTAACGCTAATAACACTGAGAAAAAAAATCATGTATCTAAAAATACTCGATTGTCTCCCTGACATGTCATCTCAGTCCTGTACTAATTACATTTCTTTCTCCTATGTTGCAGTTGAAGATATATGGTTCCAAGTAGCTTCCCTTTATATAGATCTCTCGTTTGTCTTGGGGCTATATCCACAAATGGGGCTGTACCTCGCCGATCACGTGAAAACAACATTGTCAATTGTGATTTGTTATCAAAGAAACAGCTTGAAAACAACATAACGGGAGGAGTGAGCACATTTTTGCATTGTAATATAGTTTATACAATTACAAAACGGAAACACCTCGGCTGTTTGTTGCATCTTGACGCTACGATGCTTAAATGTGCGTGTCATGTTATTGTCTCCCACTTCAGCCAGTTCACCCTGGGGGCCACTCTTCCCTTCTCTCTTCTCTCACCTCACTCTGTTTCATTTGACTCTGTCCCACAGTCACACTCTTGCACAACTTTCACACGCGCCCTCGTGGTAAAGCCTTTCCATTGCACTTTGGTTGGGCTAGCTTCTGAGGGCGCACAAACCTAGCATAGGTACATACAGATGCACACATGCATCCAAGCACTGGTTTATGCGTCCTGATATCGCCCAATTGACTACGGTCTGGGGTGGAAAATGGCGCGCCTCCGCCAGTAGAAACTAGTGAGGCAAACATCTAAGCAAAAAAAAAAAAAAATGTCTCCCACTTCACTAACTATAGAAGCAAACAAAATTTATCATTTCTGGTCCCAGCTCCTGTAGATCTATTTTTTGTTCATGAGTAGTCTTTTCTTTACTTCTTTGTGTGTTGTGCTTTATATTTGTCTCTTGCATACAATCATCAGTTAATGCATTTAAGAATACACTGGATGCGCATAGCTTTTAGAGCAAGGTGATGTAACTGACACTGGTTGTATGCAGACTGTGCAGAGTCTTCTAAACCAGAATAAAGACGTTAAGGTAATTTAACTTCTCTGTTGTCTTCCATTCATTCATTGCTTAATCCATTCACTGTATACTAGATATTCCAATTTAATTGCTGTTGTTGGTGTTGATTGTCGATGTTGTGACTCGTCTACGGTGCGTCCTTATGTAGCTACCTATGATCTGTACGTTTGTCAAGCGTATTTGATGCGTCCTTATGTATCTACTAACTGTACTTTTGCCAAGCGTATTTGATGCGTCCTTATGTATCTACTAACTGTATTTTTGTCAAGCGTATTTGATGCGTCCTTATGTATCTACTAACTGTACTTATACCAAGACTCTGATGTGTCTTTATGTATCTACTAACTGTACTTTTGTCAAGCGGATTTGATGCGTCCTTATGTATCTACTAACTGTACTAATACCAAGACTCTGATACGTCCTTATGTATCTACTAACTGTACTTTTGCCAAGACTGATGCGTCCTTATGTATCTACTACCTGTACTTTAGTCAAGCGTATTTGATGCGTCCTTATGTATCTACTAACTGTACGTTTGTCAAGCGTATTTGATGCGTCCTTATGTATCTACTAACTGTACTTTTGTCAAGCGTATTTGATGCGTCCTTATGTATCTACTAACTGTACTTTTGTCAAGCGTATTTGATGCGTCCTTATGTATCTACTAACTGTACTTTTGTCAAGCGTATTTGATGCGTCCTTATGTATCTACTAACTGTACTTTTGTCAAGCGTATTTGATGCGTCCTTATGTATCTACTAACTGTACTTTTACCAAGCGTATTTGATGCGTCCTTATGTATCTACTAACTGTACTTATACCAAGACTCTGATTCGTACTTATGTATCTACTAACTGTACTTTTGCCAAGCGTATTTGATGCGTCCTTATGTATCTACTAACTGTACTTATACCAAGACTCTGATTCGTTCTTATGTATCTACTAACTGTACTTTTGCCAAGCGTATTTGATGCGTCCTTATGTAGCTACTAACTGTACTTATACCAAGACTCTGGTGCGTTGTTATGTATCTACTAACTGTACTTTTGCCAAGACTCTGGTACTTCCTTGTGTATTTTCTAACTGTACTTGTACCAAAACTTTTATGCGTCCTTATGCATCTATTAACTGAACTATTGCCAAGCGTATTTGAGTCAGACTAAAAACGCAATTTACATCCAGTTTGTTCTAATGAATCTTCCTAACGTTTGAAAAGAAAGCATATTCTGGATTGAGAAAACAACGGATTGAGCCGAGAGAGTGGGCATGGCTTCGGGGATAATCTGATACAGTTATTATTATTATTGGTGTCATGCATAACGTTTAGGCAAGTTATTGATTCTTCAATCTGTGATAAGTAATGGTGTCTAAAGGTGGTATCGTTTCAATTGTTTCAACCAGTTATGTGTCTGCGTAATCTGGTTTAAAATTAAACACAGAATATAATACCGATTGCCAATGTTAAAAATGAGATGTATTTTGAATAAATACACGAGCTATGTGTTGTAAATACACGAGAAACGTATTTGCATTAAATACACAGGATATTTATGTTTTATTAAATGCGCTAAATTTGCACCATATATGCATTCTTATTAAATAAACTAGATACCTACTGTTTTAAACATTAATTAAATATGTATTATTACCCCAAAACGAGATATGCATTTTGTTTTAAATATTACACTATAAATGTATTTTTATTAACTAGACCAGATATATATTTTTATTTTAAAAGCCAGATCAATATTGTTATTATATAGAGCAGACTTGCAGTTTTTGTTATTTAAACCATATTTGTATTTTAATTACATAAAAGCTATATGGATTTGTGTTTCTTAAATCCATATTTCCATTTGTATTAAATGAACCAGATATAAGCTGCCTTGGTATACATATCATGTCATATTAGTCCATCTTCGAACGCACTAACAACTCCAAAGCCCATCCCTACTGTACGAAAACCTACCTGGAGGCAGCATATATTTCCAGAGGTGGTAGAAAATATACCAGGTATTGGAAACAAAAACTGCCAGACTTAAAAAGAAATAAGAGATACTACCCTAAGTTACATAACGGAAAACTACCCAAGCATGGACTGGACCCATGCATACACCGACGGTTCTGTAACAAACACAACACTGCAACATCCAAGGCAACGAGGAGGCAGACAGACTGGCAAAAGAAGGTGCAAAACTACCACAACCAAATACTAGTATGACATACGAAGAGTCAAAACGGCTTATTAGAGCTAGATACATGACCAAATGGGAAACCGAATATACTGGCTACACAAAAAACGATGCCTATTACCAGTTGAACAGAAGAGAGCAGGTCGTGGTCTTCAGACTTCGCACTGGCCACAATAGACTGAGGTACCACCTATTCAACAAATTGAAGATAGGTGGCACTGACGAATGCCCGTGTGGTACCGGGAAAATAACCGCTGAGCATTTGCTGCAAAACTGCCCGACATACGAGGATCAGAGAGAGCAGATGTGGCCATCACCAGTGGCAACATTATACAAGCTCTATGGCAGTGTCGACAGCCTCAGGATGACCGCTGCTTTTTTCGAAAAAATAATGTTTGCTGTCTGACTGCGTACGATGAAGAAGAAGAAGAAGAAGAAGAAGTCCATCTTCAAGAATTCTAAGTCCACCGCAAATCTCTTGACATTGTTCACATTGTTTCTCGTTCACAGTCTGTAAATTGTTGTTACTGCTGTTTTTGTTGTTGCTGTTGTTGTTGAATGCCCACAATGAGTAAGTTTACTCTTTTGTGAGCCCTGAAAAAGACGTTAAGTCGTGGGTTTCAGTCGCTTTCCTCACATGGCTTTAAACCGTTAAAAGTAATGAGACCTTTAGATCGTGTTAGTAGCATCCTCAAATAATAGCTTTCCCAATTCCTTGCTCTATTGCCATCCTTACAATCATCCCTAATGATCATCTCTGTTGTATTTTCCATCTTGTGTCGTTTCTATAAAAAAATTGTCATTTGGTATCTCGGTTTAATTGTTGTTATTTGCCTGTTTATGGGTTGGCTTCGTTAGTTCTCAATCTCTCTCTCTACCAAACACTGAAAGGGCTTTAGTAGCAGAATGTAGTCCAGAGAACGGAATGCGTTGTGTCGTCGTTTACAGCTTGACTACGATATTTGCACCTTTCAGTCCAACACATCCGACTTCAGCAAGCATTTTTAGTACCGGGTTAGCATTCTCTCTTCGATCCCTTCTCCTTAGTCAGTCTGCCCTGCTGCAGCCTGTTATCCAGGACCACCGCGTGGAGATGTAGAAGGGTCTTGGCAGCTCTGGTTCGCTGGCCCTGACGCTAGCAGTCAGCTATGGGTCGTTGACCACTGCAGCACATGCGCTGCTCAGCATCTTGATCCCATTTGCCTGTTTATCACTTTCATTAAGTTTAAAGCAGACTATCAACATTGGTTCTTTTGTAAATGTATTGCAATTACATGTTCTTTTTGTCATTGCTTGTAAAATACTTGGGCATGTACAAAACATGGAACTTTGCTGACATGACAAATGTATTTTTTCTTCTTATTACTTATGAGACACTAACATATCTGCTGTCAAGAAATGTCAAAACTGCATCGTAGTTAATTATTTTTGGAATACTTTTCTTTCAATATTACCCAATGCAGCATTATGTATCTTGCATTAATATGTGTACATATATTTAATTGTTGACAGATACACATACTTCAAGATTAACGTGTGCATTCAATTTCTTCAATCGCTAACGATCGTTACTGAACGATCGATCCATCGATTATCAATTTCATAATTTCCAATATTCCTGTAAATATGGTCTCTCTCAACAATTTCTGCAGCAGAATCAACAAAATCCTTAGGAAACTTTTACAACATACAGACTCACTCGTGCATGGTGATAGGTTATTGAGCGGCCGCATGTCCCATGAACGATTACATTATGTCACAATCATTTTGATTTGATATCTCAGCACTAACACACTTTTCAATATAATCATTTGTGCGTACTTTTGAAACTGAATCTAAAGTCAGTAGAATGTGAGGATTGAGGTCAACCTCGTTTTCAAATTAAATCACGTATATGTATGCAATTACAATCCCCCAAAAAGATTCCATTTTAAAACATAATTTAATAGTTCAGACAACTTCATGTTAAAGACTCGGGAAATTATGTCAGGTTTATTTTTAAGTCAAAGAAAATGTATCATCACATTTCTAATCTCAGACCAAGTTGTCTTGAAAGTGAAAGCAGTCAATTAGCCCAGACAACAAACCTTCCTGATTGCCGCCATTGGGCCATGGCAGTTCTGGCGCATAAATCTTTGATTTAAGTGAACCGTTGAAGCTAAAATGACTAATTTACAGTGAGCGTATACTGAATTCTGGCAGAGTGAAAGCAATCATGAGTGATCATGGAATGGAAAGAAAAGTGGGGAAAGTTTTCAAAATTGTTATTAACAATCCTGTCCACTCACTTTTTTATTTGTAGCTTTTTCTTCTTCTTCTTCGAACGCTGTCAGACGTCAACCTTTATTTGTAGTTTAACTTTACTCTGCCGCTCTACTTGTAGAAGTCATGTGTTACTTTGTTGTTGTAGAAGTCATGTGTTACTATGTTGTTGTAGAAGTCATGTGTTACTATGTTTTTGTAGAAGTCATGTGTTACTATGTTGTAGAAGTCATGTGTTACTAGGTTGTTATAGAAGTCATGTGTTACTATGTAGTTGTAGAAGTCACGTGTTACTAGGTTGTTGTAGCAGTCAGGTGTTACTATATTGTTGTAGAAGTCATGTGTTACTATGTTGGTGTAGAAGTCATGTGTTAATATGTTGTAGAAGTCATGTGTTACTATGTTGTTGTAGCAGTCGTGTGTTACTATGTTGTAGAAGTCATGTGTTACTATGTTGTAGCAGTCATGTGTTACTATGTTGCTGTAGAAGTCATGTGTTACTATGTTGTTGTAGAAGTCATGTGTTACTATGTTGGCGTAGAAGTCATGTGTTACTATGTTGTAGAAGTCATGTGTTACTATGTTGTTGTAGAAGTCATGTGTTACTAGGTTGTTGTAGAAGTCATGTGGGACTATGTTGTTGTAGCAGTCATGTGTTACTAGGTTGTTGTAGAGTCATAATTTTTCTTCCTCTCAACAACGCTGTCCTTTTCTATCGACAACATTGACAGTTTGACTATCACTTCTTTGCTTCTATGTTTAATATTTCTTTTTATCATACCTAACATTTCATTTGCCCTTTTCACTACTACCTGAACTTGCTCCCTCGCCTAACCTGTATGATCTATTATAACCCCTAGGTCCCTTTCCTTTTCTATCATTCTAATAGTATTCTCTCCCATTCTGTAATTATGTTCTATATTGGATCTACCCATGTGGATGACTACATTTATCTACATTAAACACCATTTGCCAGCTGACAGATCATTCCTGAATTTTATCTAAATCCGATCTCAATATATCCACTTCTGCTTTAGATGAGACACTACTGCATAGTTTTGTGTCATCCGCGAATTTTGGAATCAGAAGTCCAATATCAATGTCCAAATCATTTATATATACCAAGAACAAAATTGGTCCCAAAACCGAGCCCTGTGGCACTCCACTTCCCTTCACACTATTCAGAGTACTCCTTATTTATGCCCACTCTCTGCATTCTTCTTATTAACCAATTTTCAATCCATTTGGCAAATACCACACCTATTCCGTGTGATTTTAACTTTCTAATTAATCTTTGAAAAAAGAGACATCTTGGTCATCATTGGAGATTTCAATGCGAAAGTCGGAGAGGAAAGAGCCGAAGAGGAGAGAAGTGTTCGAGGACCTTTTGGTTTGGGACACAGAAATGAGCGAGGAGAAAGACTGGTTGAATTCTGCACGGAAAACAACCTCTCCATTGCCAACACCTTCTTCAAACAATATCCACGAAGACTGTACACGTGGACCTCCCCGGATGGCAACAGCAGAAACCAAATAGACTACATCCTAGTGCAACAAAGATGGAGATCAAATGTGCTGGCGACAAAAACACTGCCAGGAGCAGACTGCGATACGGACCACGAATTACTGTTTGCAGTTTTCCAAACAAGACTACGCAGGATCTACAAAGGTTGCCAGCCAATACGCTTCGATGTATCAGCAATACCTACTGAATACAACATCAAAGTAGAAAACAAATTTGAGGGGTTGCTTGCTATACAGGAAGAGATGACATCTGAGGAGTTGACATCGTACGCAGGGGAGATTTTGATCTCGACAGCAAAAGAAATGATTCCAAAGATATTGCACAAGACACAGAGCTATATAACAGACGAAACACAGAAACTCATTGCAGAAAGGCAACAATTAAAACAAATGGGAAGTAAGGGGACCAACACAGCATATAAAAACTGCGCAAGAAAAGTTAGAAGAGAAATAAGAAAAGATAAAAGAAGATACATAGTAGAAACATGTAAGGATATAGAAAACCTACAACAACAAGGCAAAGAAAGAGATGCATTCAAAGCAATAAGAACACTGACAAAGGAATTCCGTCCGGTTCCACGTGTCATAAATGACGAAGAGGATAACACACTAACAGAAACCAAAGACATACGGAATAGATGGAGAGAGTACTGCAGAACCATGTATGGAGACAGCACAAAGCGCTCAGTTACAATCCTACCAAAGGATGAGAAAGAACCTGAACCAACATTGGAAGAAGTACGCTCTGCAATTAAAAGCCTGAAAAAGGGAAAGTCCCCAGGATGCGATGATATCCCAGCAGAGCTAATACAAGCAGGAGGAGCGGCATATGCTCGAGTCTACCACAAGCTGTGTAAACAGATATGGCACAGTGCAGAGTGGCCAGAAGCATGGAAGAAATCAATTTATAGTCCCCTCCCCAAAAAAGGCAACCTGAAACTGTGCATGAACTACCGAACTATCGCACTGATCAGCCATGCTAGCAAGATACTCCTGAGAATCCTATTAAGAAGGATAGAGAAAAGGTTTGAATCTGAAATTCACGTAGTCCAGGCAGGTTTTAGGAAAGACAGAGGGACCCGGGACCACATATTCAATTTAAGGAATATCTATGAAAAATGTAGAGAGTTTAATGTAGACCTGTACACATGTTTCATTGATTACACTAAGGCCTTCGACACGGTAAAACATCAAAATCTGTGGAGAATCATGAAGGAAATGGGGTTTCCTTTGCATATAGTCCATCTCATTGAAACATTATACCAAGATCAACAAGCCGCTGTCCGAGTATCTGGGCAAACATCAGATTGGTTTGCAGTACAAAAGGGAGTCCGACAGGGATGTATACTCTCACCTTATCTGTACAACATATATGCAGAATGTATAATGAGAAATGTGCGAGAAGATGAGAACATTGAAAGTTTCGACCCATTTACGATTGGGGGGTACAAGATTCCAGAGTTACGATATGCAGATGACACAGTGATACTATCAAGAAGTGCGGAAGGGCTAGAGCAGCTACTTTCAGCCGTTAATGGACATAGTAAAGATCAAAATCTGTTCATAAACATAAACAAAACAAAGATAATGACCACCGATAAAACACAATGTCAGCATACATTTACAGTGGGTGGTGAGGAAATAGGTCAGGTTACACATTTTGAATATCTGGGCTCCAGAATCGACAAAAATGGTGACTGCTCGAAAGAAATCAGAAGAAGACTAGCTATGGCAATGCAGAGACTGAACAGCCTGAAGAAATTATGGCAGGGCACCAACAAAACGATAAAAGTAAGTCTTGAGAGCCTGTGTTTTTCCTATGGCAGCTTATGGCTGTGAAGCATGGACGATTATCAAAACTTCTAGACAAAGAATCGAATCCTTCGAGTCAAAATGTTACAGAAAGATCCTCAGAATACCCTGGACAGAGAAAAGAACAAATGTAGACATTCGGCAAGAGTTGAGCATAGAGGAGAACTAGTTTATCAATTCCATTTTGGCTAGAAAATGCAAATACTTTGGTCACATCAAGAGACACAACGGTCTTGAGAGGACGGTGATGGAAGGTATGGTGCCAGGCAAAAGAGGAAGGGGTAGACCAAGAAGACGATCTCACCAAGATATCCAGGAGTGCCTGAGTATGACAGTGGCGAAAGCGGGAGTTTCGGCAAGGGAACGAGTTTCTTTCAGACAGACTGTGATGGGAGCGACGTTCTACAAAGGACATGCTACATGATGAATTAATCTTTTATAACGTATTCTATCAAAGGCCTCTGCAAAATCTAGATAGATAACATCCACTGGCTCCGCTTTATCTATCATTTTAGTGACCTCCTCCGTGAATTCTAATAGATTTGTTAAGCAAATCCCTCTAGTAAACTATTTCTGATTAGATTAAACCTGTCTAAATGCATTACAATGTTTTCTTTGATTATTGACTCTAACAATTTACAGACTATGCTCGTTAAACTCGCCGGTCTATAATTTGCTGGATCTGATTTTTTGCCCTTTTTGAAAAAGGGGATCACTGCTGCATCTTTTCAATCCGTGGAACAATCCCTTTTGCAAGTTATTGAGAATATAATATAGCCAATGGTTTTGCTAGTTGATCTCTATTTAAAAACATACATTTTTTTATGGATCATCATCATGAAGCATATCCTTTGTAGAACGTCCCTCCCATCACAGTCTGTCTGAAAGAAACTCGTTCCCTTGCCGAAACACCAGCTTCCGCCACTGTCATACTCAGGCACTCCTGGATATCTTGGTGCCATCGTCTACTTGGTCTACCCCTTCCTCTTTTGCCTGGCACCATACCTTCCATCACCGTTCTCTCAAGACCATTGTGTCTCTTGATGTGACCAAAGTACTTGCATTTTCTAGCCGAAATGGAATGGATAAACCAGGTCTCTTCTTTGCTCAACTCTTGCCAAATGTCTGCATTTTGTTTTTTTCTCTGTCCATGGTATTCTGAGGATCTTTCTGTAACATTTTGACTCGAAGGATTCGATTCTTTGTCTAGAAATTTTGGTAATCGTCCATGATTCACAGCCATAAGCTGCCACATGAAAAACACAGGCTCTCAAGACTTTTACTTTTATCATTTTGTTGGTGCCCTGCCATAATTTCTTCAGGCCATAGCTAGTCTTTTTCTGATTTCTTTCGAGCAATCGCCATTTTTGTAAATTCTAGCGCCCAGATATTCAAAATGTGTCACCTGATCTATTTCCTCACCACCCACTGTAAATTTATGTTGACATTGTGTTTTGTCAGTGGTCATTATCTTTGTTTTATTTATGTTTGTGAACAGGGTTTGATCTTTACTATGCTCTAGCCCTTCTGCACTTCTTGGTAGTATCACTGTATCACTGTGTCATCTGCGTATCGTAACTCTGGAATCTCGTACCCCCAATCGTAAATGGGTCGAAACTTTCAATGTTCACATCTTCTCGAACATTTCTCATTATACATTCCGCATATATGTTGTACAGATAAGGTGAGAGGATACATCCCTGTCGGATTCCCTTTTGTACTGCAAACCAATCCGATTTTTATGGATAACATCTTGATATGAACATTTATCCACTTTCAACCCCTCCAAATTTTTTAAAAACCATTTCCTTTGTAATACAAATTGATCTTAATCCCCCTGTATCCATGTCTCTTTGTCTCCATGTATTTGTATTATTTGTGTTAATCTATTTGGTTACACTGCACATCTGTCAACGGTTCCTCGTTTATTTTATCGTTTTTATATATTTTCGATATGTGTTCTCATTTAAATAACCAGATATGTATTTTTGTTTAAGTAATAATAATAATAATAATAATGTTCGCTTAGGCGTCTGATACCCGTTTCGACGGTCGATCACATCCATGACCCACAGCTGTGGCGTGGTTCCATGCCTCGTCCAGGTTGGAGGAGGAGGTTGCTATTTGCTGGAGCCATATTGTTCGGGGATAGCCTCTTCTGCGCCTCGAGCCGGTCGGGGTAAGACTTATGACGCTGAGGAACGACTTGCGTAGTATCTGTCGTGGGGAATCTGTCAGAGAAAGTGTCAACCAATCGAATTCGGGATCCGATGGACTTGTGTAGCTCCTTGATCAAGTTCAACAGGGAGGGGGGGGGGGGGGGCAGGGTGCCTATTTCCTGGAGAGCTATCCATCAAGCCGGCTGATCAACAGAGTCTAAGGCGGACATCAAGTCCACGTACGCAGCGTACAATGGGCGGTTGAAGGCCTGGTCAGCAGCGAGGAGGCGCAGAGCAACGATATCGTCGATTGAAGAACGACCCGGGGTGAAGCCAGGCTGTTTTTGGCGACGTTTTGTGCTTGAGTCTAGCCAGTAGTACGTGGGTAAACACCTTCCCCAGAACCGAGAGTAGTGTTATAGGCTTGTAATTACTGCAGTCTTTGCGACTCCCATTGCATTTGTACAGGGAGCCGACGATTCCATCGCGCCAGTCGGCTGTGACGTGGCCCGTCCTCCATACTTGCAGCAATAAAAAATGGAGGGCAGAACTGATGACGTGTTTCAACAGCTCCGATGAGAATTGATCCGGGTCTGCCGCTCGTCTATCTCTGAGTTTCCTAATAGCAGCAAGGACACAAGATGTCTGTTATTGTTGTGTGATCGCGGCATTTCAGAGTTCAGGGTGATGAGACCTGTTTCTCCCGGGAATGCTGGGCTCCATCATGTTTTGGATTAGCAAAATGCTTTGAGTTTATACCGTGGCGTGCAGGACATGGAGAGGAAGTATTGCCATTAGCTAAAGCATCCTCTAACCCAGAGGGTTTAAATCGCACTATCAGTATACTTTGTCCACATGATATCAGTGTGGCCGTGCTCTTATTCGTCTCTATCACACATATAGCTCCTACGGAAACCTCTTCCACCGATAAAAAAAACATGGTGATGATGCTATCTTGTCCAACGGTATCCATTGACCGATAAGTGTAGAAGTTTAAATAAAATTATAACTCCATTGATAGTGGCACTCAGGTGGGCAACTGCGAATTTATGTAAAAGTATAGAACTGTCAAAATAACCTCCATAGCAGAACAATGGTAAAGTATTAGATTCAGAATTCTATTGGACCTTTTTTTCTTTTTTCTTTTTTTTTTGCGTTCGCCTTATTTCTCTAATCCCCAAGGCGGTTTGCTTTACACTGTGGTTTTTATTTTGCGCCTGTCCAGTGCATCCGACTTCAGAATGCATTTTATGTAAGGTACTGCTTCCTCCTGCATTTTCTAAGGGTTTGCTTCCCCGGGATAAGGGCCGGTGCTGTGATGGGGATCGAACCCAGCACCTTCTAGTTGTGAGCCGTGTCACTTAACAACTAGCCCACGCCGTCCCCGCTGACCTTATTACTTTGAGAGTTAAGATGACCACCGTGTCTTTCTTAGCTCTAATTGAGTACCAATTTACAACAATTTATACTCCAGCACATTGTGACCATGAATCGAACCCGATCCCTTTACTGCGAGAGACAAGGAGTTTAACCGCTTTGTCACTCAAATGTACTTAATAGAAAGACTTTATTAGTAAGGACTAAAATAAGAACTGTCACAATAGTATGTAGCCCTTTGGGCATAGAGAATGATAGATTCACGTTGTTGTGTAATGAAGCACATGATAGTAGTTATATGATTATTACGTCTGAGGGATCAAGATGCTGAGCAGCGCAAGAGCTGCAGTGGTCAGCGATCCATAGCTGACTGCTAGCGTCAGGGCCAGCGTACCAAAGCTGCCAAGACCCTTCTACACCTCCACGCGGTGATCCTGGATAACAGGCTACATCAGGGCAGACTGGCTAAGGAGAAGGGATCGAAGAGGGAATGCTAACCCGGTACTAAAAAAATGCTTGTTGAAGTCAGATGTGTTGGACCGAAAGGTGCAGATATCGCAGCCAAGCTGTAAACTACGACACAACGCATTCCGTTCTCTGTACTACATTCTGCTACTTAAGCCCTTTCAGGGTTTGGTAGTGGGAGATTGAGAACGAACGAAGAAGAAGAAAGAAGAAATCATGGTGAAGACCAGGTTTTTTTCGAGTGGACTTTCTATTATTTCCCCGGATCTCTTGTTTAGACGAGATCGGGCGCCCGTGTTTAGTGTCGCCAACGTTAACAATTCCTCGGCAGTTGGAAATCTAAAAGAGTATTCTTAACCATTGTGAGTGGTGTGAAGTGAAAAGTAGAGTGCCACATGGCTCGCTTTTGGGCCCAATTGTGTTCTGTATATATATATATATATATATATATATATATATATATATATATATATATATATATATATATATATATATATATATATATATTTATATATATATATCAACAATTTTGGACATTGAAATGGGATCCATGATTGCACAATTCGCTGATGACACAAAACTATGCAGTAGTGTCTCATATGACGATGAAGTGCATATATTGAGATCGGATTTAGATTAAATTCCAGAATGGTCTGTTAACTGGCAAATGGAATTTAATGTTGATAAATGTACAGTCATCCACATGGGTAGATGCAATATGGAACATAATTACAGAATGGGAGAGAACAATATTAGAAAGAGTAGACCTACTCATTGTGGGCATTCGCAAACAATAACAACAGTTTGACTATCACTTCCTTGCTCCTATGTTTAATATTTATTTTTAATCATACCTAACATTGCATTTGCCTTTTTCAATACAACCTGGACCTGCTCACTCATTTTACTTGTGTGATATATAATAATCCCAATGTTTATTTCTTTTTCTATCATTCTAATATTGTTGTCTCCCATTCTGTAATTATGATCCATATTGGATCTTTCCATGTGGATGGTACATTTATCTACATTAAACTTAATTTGCTAGCTCACAGATCATTCCTGAATTTTATCTAAACCCAACCTCAATATATCCACTTCTGCTTTATATGAGACACTACTGCATAGTTTGTGCAATCATGGATCCAGTGTCAATGTCCAAAATCGTTGATATATCAAGAACAAGTTTGGTCCTAAAATCGAGCCCTGTGGCATTTCTCTTTTTACTTCACACTATTCAGAGTACTCCTTATTTATGCCCACTCTCTGCATTCTTCTTATTAACCAATTTTCAATCCATTTGGCAATACCTCACCTATTCCATGTGATTTTGACTTTCTAAATAATCTTTGATGAGGTACTCTATATCAAAAGCCATTGCAAAATCTAGATAAATAACATCCACTGGCTCCCCTTTATCTATAATTTTAGTAACCTCCTCCATGAATTCTAATAGATTTGTTAAGCACGATCTCCCTCTAGTAAACTCATGCTGACTGTTTCTGATTAGATTAATCTTTTCTAAATGCACTACAATGTTTTCTTTAATTTTTAACTCTAATAATGTACAGACTATGCTCGTTAAACTCACAGGTCTATAATTTGCTGGATCAGATATTTTTTTCCCTTTTTAATAAGACGGATGACTCCTACATCTTATCAATCTCTTGGACTGGAGCCTCGATCAGTTGCAGATGTAGAACCCAGGAGTCACCATCGGACAGCTGCGTGTGATTGACCTCGACTATTCAGGTGACGCAGACATATAAGGTGACGCTCCCATCTTCAGTCGCTGATAAACCCACTGGAGTACCTTGACCTTGACCTAGATTAGATGCCTCCATCTCATGGACACAAACCAAGAAACACAGCCCTGGCTGCGATACCACAAAGCATGAATTTGTGTTCAACCAAGTCAAACTCCACCGAGGATTTCATTTGCCTGGGCAGTAGACAAAACTCAGATGCATGAAGCAACCCAGACTTATTTTAAAGAGTTGGTTTGGCTGACGTCTATATAAACGTCCTGTGTCGAGTCTGATATCCAGCAGAGGCTCTTACTAAAGACCAAGCTCCAAATTTACATAACTGGCTAGCCCCCATCCTGCTGTGCGATTCTGAAACATGGACAATTCTGTTAGACTAATTGAAACGCATTGAAATCTTTCACGTGCGCAGTCAGAGGTGAATACTTTCGATTCAATGCTATGACCAGATCTTAAACGATGCAGTTACACGACAGTCAGCCTCGAGAGAACACTCGCCATGCTAAACCGTCGCCGTTTCGTTCTATTTGTACATATAGCCAATATTGCAGAGGATGTTCGCGCCTACCCAGCTCTTTAAGCAGACGATGTACATCAAGAACGAGAAGCGACCCTCTCCGACATGGTCTCACCTCTGCTGCAGTTCGCCGCCCACGTACCACCTAGTAAGGTCAAATTGGAAAGACATCATCCTCATTGCATGCGGTCTGTGACTCAGCTACTCGCCGTCCTCGTGAGCGGTTGTCTTTGCTACTTAAACAGCCCTACCTACTTATACCGTCACATTTTCCAACCAAAAAAGAAACTTTGTGAAATTGTCTAAAAGCGAATTCTGTGTGGTAACAAAGCGTACCTAAATTGGATTTTTTTTTAATGTATTTTATCATTGCGTTTGATGTCCGGATTTCCTGTCATTAGGAAGGGACCTGTTTTGGAAATGACTAAAATAGAAAACTCGTCGAATAAATCAGTCGCCTAAAGGTGTTCTGGGGATAATATTAGCATTGTCTGATTGAAATGGTAGACATTCTGAAACATCTGCCCATACATCTTATGTGGGTGATCGCATTTAGACGAGAATTGCTTGTTCACTCACGTGTTTTATAATTCCAGATGATGTGCAGCTTTCACCGTGAATATCTACTGACATTCAGGGAACTGGGGTCTTGTTATGATTACAGGGAACTGTGGCCTAGTTATGCTAGTGTGATCACATGGAACTGTGGTCTGGTCATGCTAGTGTGATCACAGGGAACTGTGGCCTAGTTATGCTAGTGTGATCACAGGGAACTGTGGTCTGGTCATGCTAGTGTGATCACATGGAACTGTGACCTAGTTATGCTAGTGTGATCACAGGGAACTGTGGTCTGGTCATGCTAGTGTGATCACAGGGAACTGTGGTCTGGTCATGCTAGTGTCATCACAGCGAACTTTGATCTGGTCATGCTTGTGTGATCACAGGGAACTGTGGTCTTGTTATGATCATATGGAACTGGGGTCTGGTCATGATAGTTTGATCACAGGGAACTGTAGTCTGGTCATGCTAGTTTGATCACAGGGAACTGTGGTCCGTTCATGCTAGTGTGATCAAATGGAACTGTGGTCTGGTCATGCTAGTGTGATCACAGGGAACTGTGGTCCTGTCATGCTAGTGTGATCACATGGAACTTCTTCTTCTTCTTCTTCATCGTACGCTGTTTACAGAGATATTTACGTTGCACTGTTTTATTTTGTTAAGCCTGTGGCTCAGTGCATCCGATTTCAACAGGCGTTTCTGTAGGGTTGCCCTCCTTAGCCTTTGGCTGTCCCCAGCCTAACTGCAAGGCAGCAGTTGCTTTTGGTCAGAGTTGTCTCTCTTAGGAAGTTGTCTTGCAGGACTATCGAGTCTTCCCTACTCGTGTCTATAGGGTTTGGCAATGATATGATGGACTATGTACTAGTTTGTACTATCCCGGAAGAAAGGCAGTCCAGTGTGATTTTGTCCCAGGATCGTCACGTCCTGCCAGAAACGTAGCATATGCATGTGAGTGAGGTATCTCTTTGCTCCCATTATTTTCTCGGCTCATCTGCAGTGATGGTACGCCTAGCATTCCCCGCCACCCGGGAGGTTGTCACAATAGGGCAGGAGGTGAAATGTCCGCTGGACTGCATCTCTTCTGCGTCCATTGATATGACTGATAGCAGACAGAGGCAAAGAGCAAGGCAAGAGTGCATTTTACCAGGTGCATTTCTGCCCCAGTCATGTCGTAGCCTCCCATCACAGCGGTGCTGAGATTTAGGGCGGGATTCTGGCTTAGAGGCGTTCGGCCGTAGTCCCTCAGATGATAGCTTATCAGCCAAGCAAGTGGACCAAATGTCAGCGACCTGTGATTCCTCTCGAAATAGTGCATTTGACCAGGGGACAAGCCTGGTCATTGCACGGAGATGTTGTTCGCCTGGTGTGCGGACATATCTCATGGTCAAGGGTTGCGTCTCAGCAGTTCGCAGTGAGGTAGCTGATTTACTGCTTAGGGCACCCCGACCGAGAACTAAGTCTTCTACAAATGGTTTCATACCTCATCGCCGTATGAGGTGAATATCGAGCAGCTTCCCGCCCGCTTTGATCGGCGGACGGCAGAGACCTCATTCTGCGGCTCTACCGGGCGGGGCTGGAGTAGGAGCCCCAGGTCCCCACCATGTCAAAGCCTCCCTTTGCAATCGTGCTGAGCTTTTGAGCGGGATTTTGGCTTAGAGGCGTTCGGCCGTAATCCCTCACCTTGTAGCCTCGCGCCGTTGGCTTATCAGCCTAGTACATGAATCAAATGTCTGCGGCTCCTGTCGAGTTCAGCAGGATTACCGTAGCAACGCCCTGTCATTTGTAGGGTAAAACTGACCTGTCTTCTGAGGGTCTATTTTCAGCACCCGTTCAATATTAGACCGGACGTATCAATAGAGGGTTTTTTAGTTTGATCACATGGAACTGTGGTCCGGTCATGCTAGTGTTATCACATGGAACTGTGGTCTGGTCATGCTAGTGTGATAACAGGGAACTGGGGTCTGGTTATGCTTGTGTGATTGCAGGGAAATGTTGTTCGGTCATGCTAGTGAGATCACAGGGAACTGTGGTCTTGTTATGATGATATGGAACTGTGGTCTGGTCATGCTAGTGTGATCACATGGAACTGTGGTCTGGTCATGCTAGTGAGATCACAGGGAACTGTAGTCTGGTCATGCTAGTGAGATCACAGGGAACTGTGGTCTGGTCATGCTAGTGTGATCACAGGGAACTGTGGTATGGTATGCTAGTGTGATCACAGGGAACTGTTGTCCGGTCATGCTAGTTTGATCACAGGGAACTGTGGTCTTGTTATGATCATATGGAACTGTGGTCTGGTCATGCTAGTGTGATCATAGGGAAATGTGGTCCGGTAATGCTAGTGTGATCACAGGGAACTGTTGTCCGGTCATGCTAGTTTGATCACAGGGAACTGTGGTCTTGTTATGATCATATGGAACTGTGGTCTGGTCATGCTAGTGTGATCACAGGCAACTGTAGTCTGGTCATGCTAGTGTGATCACAGGGAACTGTGGTCTTGTTATGATCACAGGTAACTGTGGTCTGGTCATGCTAGTGTGATCATAGGGAACTGTGGTCTGGTCATGCTAGTGTGATCATAGGGAACTGTAGTCTGGTCATGCTAGTGTGATCACAGGGAACTGTGGTCTTGTTATGATCACAGGGAACTGTAGTCTGGTCATGCTAGTGTGATCACAGGGAACTGTGGTCTTGTTATGATCATAGGGAACTGTAGTCTGGTCATGCTAGTGTGATCACAGGGAACTATGGTCTGGTCATGCTAGTGTGATCTCTTCAATCGATTTGCACTTGATAGAAGCTTACTTTTCCTGTCGGCTTCTACCTAAACTGTGTGCGTGGTCTCAACTTCTTCTCAACAAAGTTTGTTTCGTATGGTTACCTGTTCTTTCCATTAGTTCTTAGTCCCTCAGTCTCAGCTCTGAATGTGTTTAAGAATTGTGTGTGGCCACTGAAATATAGACCTACTGCTTATTATTTAATGTTATGTTAATGTCTCCTCCTCCATGCGATCTAATCGCTGTTCCGTTCGTGTATATTCTGGTCTATTCTGTGGCAGCGTAGTTTTATTGAATATATTCGAATACTATACGTTTTCTCTCTAGTTCTGTTTGGGTGAGTTTTTTTATAACTTCTGGTATCTTGTCTTTCAGCTCTCGTGTTCTCTTCCATTGCGAAAATATGCTGTTTATCATTAGTGGCTCTGGCTTTATCTTTGATAGGTCTGGCAAATAGAGGGTTATTATTTTTGCTTTTTAGGCAAAGTCGTTTCTCTGGAGTCTGCTTCGGTCGTATCCTTCCATTTTGTTAATCATTTTGGAGCAGTTTGAATTTTTTCTGTCAGTCGCATAACTCTGTAATCTATTTTATCAGTCATGGGTTGAATCTTTGTTATTTTCCTCGTTTTTGTTTTGTTTACTGGTGTTACTTTCAAAGCTCATATAATTATTCGTTATGCTAGGTTTAGAAATGTGAGTGTTTTTTTCGAAGTTAAGCTTCGAAGTTGGAGTTCAGGCTCACATTCCATATTTTGAAGCTGGACTAACGTCTCCTGGGTATAACACTTACAATATATGATGGTCTGCATCCCATACAGTTTATATTGTTTGTGTCATTAGAGCCATTCGCTGTTTAGCTTTTTGGTGACATTTTTCAATTACATTTGTTCATGTTGAACTGCTGTCCAGTGTTATGTCTAGATGGGTAGGGGTTCTTTTTTTTTGGTAGTCCATGTCCATTTAGTTTCAGTTTGATATATTTTTGGTCATATTTAAAAGGTTGTGTATGTTGTTTTCTTCTCATTTATTTCAGGAGCCATTTCTGAGTCCGCTAATCTAATATTTGTAAGACTTCTTGCATTCTGTAATTTCATTTTTTGATGTTTTCTTCAGCTACCCACAAAGCTAAATCATCAGCGTGCAGAAAGGTGTGGGCCCTCTTGGGTTTTTAATTCATTATTCTGCTGATGAAGATCAATAACAATGTAGGTGATAGCACATTGCCACGGGTTACTACTTGTTTTAATGTTATTATATGGCTTATGTGGTTCTGTACCTTCACTCTGGACTACGTACTTTGGAAGAAGTGGCCTATCGATTTATACATGTGACCACAGACTCCATAATTTTGTAGTTTTTCTTCACTCCCGCTCACTACACCTTATTTATTACATGCTTTTTCCATGTTTACCCAGACTGACAATGTGTTTATTTTTCTGGAAAGCATATATCACAACAGAAAGTGTGCTCATATTGACATATCAGTCACTCTATCACAACAGATCGTGTGAGCAAATGGACAAATCAGTCCTTCTATCACAATAGATCTGATGGTCATATGAACATACCAGCTCTTGTAAATGACAGATTAGAGTCAAGTTAAAGGAGTACGGGTCACTTTAATCTTAATTTTCAACTTTATCCACTAGTCATAATGGCATAGTTTTAAAAGCAGTAGTTTTACATCTTTATGCAACTGTTGTATGTTCAAATCTCTCAAGTTTTGAAGCGTTCCGTGCTTTAACAGGATAGAAGATCTGGCGCCTAGTGCTATCCTAGACGATCGAAACATTCGGAGATCTCTTGTATACGCTGTGCACGTGACAAAATCATTGACAGTTGAAATTCGGAAAAGTGTGCTGTGTCCCAATGTCCAGACAAATACATTTGGGAAAATAATGAGTTCCGTACCCAATCCGCCACCTACCTTCCTCATCATTCATCATTAGCTCTTTACGTCTTGTCGGCCGATAGTAATTGTGCTTTGAAAAAAGTATGCAACTACAGCCCATGACTGTAACGATTGTGAATCGTAAGACCAATCCGAGCAGAGAAGCGTCTTCCATAGTGTGTGCAAGGCAAATTAGGACCGTTTGCGGCATCGCATGGTGTGGCGTGTCTTCTCAAACGCTTAATCCTGCCAGTCCATGTAACACGATCCACGGCGTCCTGTTCCCATGATTCCAAATCGATGCCTGCATCATTCCTATCTCGTTTGTATACATCCTTGTGCCGAAGTAGTGGCCGGCCTCGAGACATTTTCCTCAACTGTAATTCCCCATTGAGAAGATATTTTGCCATTCTGCCATCATCCGTCTTCCCTCCGAATGTGTCTCAGCCAGCAGAGCCTTCGAAGACTAAGCATGGAAACGATCATGAGAGTGCATGTTCTCTCCAACTCCTCTACGTTGGTGATCTTGTCTTATCAACCAACCCCCAGGATTCTGCTCATGCACCTCATGTGATAGCTGTTTAGCCGCCTCTCCTGGTGCATGTAGGTAGACCATAAAAAACTACCTTCCTCACATGCCTAGTAAACCGGGCAACGTAAATTGCCAGAAAACCTCTTAGGATAGGCTTGAACTTTCTAGCCAGCGGGCATACGTCTGCCTGTTTGAACAAAAGGCATTCATGCGTTCTATTTACGAGATATTGATTGGCAGATGCAACTTCAAGAACCAGCAGTCAACAGATCTGTGATCAATGTGTCGTCACATTACGTGACTCAATCTTTTCTCTCTTTGTAACATAGGGTGGCAAAGGAGGCTGTCAATCTATTTATATTGTTGATCGTATTCTCGAGCTACATTCATAGGCAGTCAACTGCTTTAGCCTAATCTTCCACAACTCTTCTTCATGTGTTTTTTGACTTAACGTAACGTCGTTATACTGATTAGAAGACTATGTATAAAAACCAGTTTCTTTTACATTCACTTGATAAGAAATAACTATGCGCATCCAATCTATTCTTTAATACATTAATTGACCCCGCTTCCACTATTTCCGGTGGCAATTCATTCCAAGTATTCACCACTCTTTGACTAAAAAGAAATATTTCCTTGTATCTAATCTGGACATTTATTTAATTAGTCATGAGTGTGTACTTTTGTTTTTGTAGGTGGCTGAATTTTGAAATAAACTTGGGAAAAACTATAAGCCCTACTGGAATGATGAGTTGCAGAAAGTGGAAGATGCAGTAACAAATGCTAGGAACATGGCAGAGCGAGAAAAATCCATGGAGGCAAACATCGCCATTAAAGCCGCTGCGGCGAAGTACAAACACACTCTCAAACAAACAGCAAGAGAAAGCTGGAAAGATAAAACGGAAAGTCTAAACCTGGACAAAGACGGGAACAAGCTATGGAAGCTAGTCAGAGCCATAAACGACGAAACCCCGTCAAATAAACAAATTACTATCAAGCAGGGCGAGAACTTGATCACAGGTAAGAAAGCCGCAAACGCCTTTGTCGATCACTATGCCAGAGCAAACCACATCGAGGTCCCTGCAGAAAAGCATACAGACATTAGCGAAGAGCTAAAGGGACACGAAAACATAAATACGGCTCCCGAAGAGCACATGATGGCCAAACTAACAATGCGCGAAATGGAAGAGGCTATGAGAACACTAAAGAAAAGGAAATCTCCCGGAAAAGATGGGATAACAAACGAAATGCTGATGGGGCTGGGCCAAACAGCGAAGAGGAAACTACTGTCAGTCCTGAACCAAAGCTGGAAAAGGGGTATTGTACCCCAGGCATGGAAAGATGCAATACTGGTACCAGTACCAAAAACAGGAAAGGATAAAACAGATCCAAATGGATACAGGCCCATCAGCCTACTGAGCTGTGTCGGCAAGCTGATGGAACGGGTGATAAACACCAGACTGATGTGGCATCTGGAAGATAAACGAATACTAATTCCACAGCAAGCCGGCTTTAGACAGCACAGATCCACTGAGGACCAGGTCATCCTCATAGCCCAGGAGATAGAAGATGCCTACCAGGCACAGAAACACACAGTAGCTGTTTGGGTGGATCTGGAAAAGGCATTTGACAAAGTCTGGAAAGATGGACTTAGAGTCAAGCTAAGAAGAAGTGATGTTTGTGGGAAAATGTACAAGTGGATCAACCACTACCTCAAACAAAGAACGGCCAGAGTCCAAGTACAAGGGCAGATGAGCAAAAAGGTGATACTCGAGCAGGGAGTACCCCAAGGGGGAGTACTGTCACCCACACTCTTCCTGGTATATATAAACGATATTACAGAAAATATACCAAGAAGAGTCCATAGCTCAATGTTTGCAGACGATCTGGCTATGTGGACCTCTGAAAAGAATCTCACCATAGCAAGAAATCGGATGCAGACGGCCCTAACATCGCTGGAAGAGTGGGCGAACTCATGGCTGGTCAAAATAAACGAGGAGAAAACCACGTGCACAATATTCTCGCTTTCATTAAAACCCCAAAGTACCAAATTAAGTCTAAATGGCAAAATCCTGCAGCCAAACCACAACCCAACCTATCTGGGAGTCACATTTGATCGGCGCATGACATGGAAAAGTCAGATTGAGAGAAACCGAATGAAAGCCAGAGAAAGAATGGCAATCATGAGGAAACTTGCTGGCACAAGCTGGGGAGCAGACGAAGGCATACTAAAGAAACTGTACACTGGAAGAGTGAGACCAGTTCTCGAGTATGGCATTGCGGCATGGACAACAGCAGCGAAGGCGAACTTCGATAAAGTTAACAAACTTCAAAACCAAGCCATGAGAATTATAACAGGTGGCATGAAGTCAACGCCAATTGTAGAACTTGAAAAGATTACAAAACTGCAATCCATGACCGATAGAAGAGACTGCAGAGCCCAGCTGCAGTCAGAGAAACTCCGAAGACTGACGGACCACCCAATGTACCAAAGACTAAACAATTTGGGAAATGGGAAACTAAAGCGGAGAAACTTTGCAGAAATAGCCAAAGCAAAGATGCACGAAGATCCCATAAACGCACTAACAACACCAAAACCCATCACTACTGTACGAAAACCTACCTGGAGGCAGGATATATTTCCAGAGGTGGTAGAAAATATACCAGGTATTGCAAACAAAAACTGCCAGACTGAAAAAGAAAGGAGAGACACTACCCTAAGCTTCATAACGAAAAGCTACCCAAGCATGGACTGGACCCATGCATACACCGACGGTTCTGTAACAAACACTACACAGAACGGAGGGGCAGGAGCATTCCTGAACCTACCAAATGGCAGAAAAATAACACTGTCATTCGCTACTGGTAAGTACACAAGCAATTTCAGAGCGGAGGCAGAGGCGCTGAGGGCGGCAGTGGAAGAAATGGTGACACACAGTGAAAATGAGAGCCATATAGTCCTGCTGACAGATGCTCTCGCCGTAGTCACAGCGCTACAAAGCCAGAAAACCACTGAGCTTAATGACTTAAGAGCAGCACTCTGCAAACTGTGCCAGCAGTCCGCACCAAAAAGGGTAGTGGTACAGTGGGTCCCGGCACACTGCAACATCCAAGGCAACGAGGAGGCAGACAGACTGGCAAAAGAAGGTGCAAGACTACCACAAACAGATACCAGAATGACGTACGAAGAGTCAAAACGGCTTATCAAAGCCAGATACATGACCAAATGGGAAACCGAACATACTGGTTACACCAAAAACGATGCCTATTACCAGTTGAACCGAAGAGAGCAGGTCGTTGTCTTCAGACTTCGCACTGGCCACAACAGACTGAGGTACCACCTATTCAACAAATTGAAGATAGGGTGTACCGACGAATGCCCGTGCGGTACTGGTAAAATGACCACTGAACATCTGCTGCAGAACTGCCCGACATACGAGGATCAGAGAGAGCAGATGTGGCCATTACCAGCGGAACTGCAAGACAAGCTCTATGGCAGTAGCGAGAGCCTCAGGATGACCGCCGCTTTTTTCGAAAAAATAATGGTTACTGTCTGACTGTGTACGCAGAAGA
Organism: Ariolimax columbianus; assembly: GCA_036924085.1. Classification (NCBI taxonomy): domain Eukaryota; kingdom Metazoa; phylum Mollusca; class Gastropoda; order Stylommatophora; family Arionidae; genus Ariolimax; species Ariolimax columbianus. Next base: position 84,174,479 of record JAVGWX010000011.1, on the reverse strand, counting down.
AGAAGAAGAAGAAATAAACTTGTTATAGTCTTACCCACTCTTCTCTTATTCTGTCTGTTATAACCCAGGGCATGTTTAGCTATTTTATTTCCTTACTTTCTCAATGTGTGCTATATACATTTCCACATTACCTCCATAATTTCAAGCAGTTCTACACAATTGTCTATGTTTTCTTGTAAATCAGATCTAAACGTCTTTGTTTCAATTTGGGAAAAAAATGTATGTCATCCTCTCCTTTAACACGTGATATTGAGCGCTCTTACAAGAAAGTTTCTTTTCTGTTCAAATAGTTGCCAGATTGGATAGTCTATTATTGGTCATAGAATTACGCAGATATGTTTTAATTCTTTTCAATGTAGACATTGAAAGTTCTGCATTAACCGGGCTAGTTGGAGTATTTGGAATCAGTTACAGTAACTTGTCCGTCTGTTCAGACACTGTTTGAAAGTCGTTTTCTACAAAGAAACTAAATAATTCAATGTGACGTTTGGCTGTAAGTATTGACCAGTTTATTGGCAAAGATGGCGCCGTAACTGGCTGCGAGTCTACATTTCTCTACTGTTTTTGATCATTATGGATGCCGCCAGACCACGGATTTGCCTGGAATTTACACTAGTCGACGACTTATACTTGTGTTCACGGAAACGTGGTGTTGTTTTCCATCTGGACTTGTTATTTCGTTCTTTTTTTGTGATTTCTTCCATCCGTTTATCCTGGTCTGGACGCCGACTGAATGGCACTACGCTTATAACTGTGTCGTATTTTACGGATTAGTTCTGCCGGATCACCTTCACGAATTTGGCGTGTGGGGATTTTAGATGCTACTATGATGAGCTGAATACAGCTGGGAAGAGATGCCAGACTCACTCACGCGCTGAGTGTTATCGAAAAGGCACGACAAACACCGTTAGATGCCATCCCACATTCTCTACCCTGCGGGTTACCTGTTTACGGAAAGGCTTCGGTGGTAACCCTGAGGCAAAATCTGCATCCTATGCTATCTCCAGTCGTCTCGATGAATGTCTTGCCACTGGCAAAAGGTAGCTTAGACTCTGTGAGTGAGGTTGACAAAAGGCGCAGTTTCTTCCTCACTTTAATCCAAATCACCGCGCAAGTCACCCATTTCAGCGGACACAGCAAGAGATACGACTGTCCACACGGCTGAATAAAGATAGTGGTCTTCATCACTTGTGATGGACAACTATTGTATAGTGCTATCAAGTTAAACACCTTAGGGTATGTGTTTTTATGTTTTTGAAATTGACTGTCAGGAAAAGATTTTTATAACTGAGGATCTTTTGCACGGATTAAGAGTTCAACAACTGCAACTTCGTCAAAGTTGGAGAATAGTTAACTGAGCTATGATAGAGTCAAGAACTTCACACAACTCGATAAAATAATAACATTCAAATCGCAATCACAAAACTAAACAAAACTGCACTGAAATAACATTTGAAACACACTTTCAGTGCTTGGAATTCAGGTCAGATCAGGTCAGATCATCTCGTAACCGATGAGGTCGTTGGGGCACACATGAAGATATCCTCACAATGCCACGCCACCCTTCTTTGTCAGCGGCCGCTGCCTGTGACTCTTCTGGTCGGAGATTGGTCCATTCTTTTATGTTGTCCTCCCATCTATTTTTGGGCTGGCCTCTTCGTCGTCTGCCATGCACCTTTCCGTGGAGGATCGTATTTGCATGACCATTTGATCTCGATATGTGACCGTACCAAGCGAGTTTCCTTCTTTTGACAGTTGCCAATAGGTTTTCAAAAGGCCCTATTGCTGTTATAATTCTATCTCGTATTTCCTCATTTGTAACTCGATCTTTGTACGTCACGTTTAAAAGTCTTCGGAAACATCTCATCTCAAAGGCTCCCAAGCATAGAGGAATATTGACAGGACCAGTGTACGCATTAATCTGATTTTCGTGCATAGTGCTAATCGTTTATCTTGCCAGATTTTGTTTAGCCATGCAAGCGCCGCTATTGTCTGTGCTATTCTGGCCAACACCTCACATTTTGATCCTTCATCACTGACAATTGACCCTAGATATTTCGAACGGTCAACCACTTCGAGTTCCTGACCATTAGCTTTGATCCTGCTGTTGACGCCCCCGGTGTTGTTGATCATTAATGTTGTCTTTCCAGCGTTTATCTCCATACCATAGTCAAAAGCTGTTTCATCGAGTCTTCTGACCCATTCCTGGAGTTCTGCTTCTGAACCCGCCAACCCGTCGATATCATCTGCAAAACGAAGGTTGGTAATCGTTCGCCCCCCCCCCCCCCCCCACCACCCTAATCTTGACAGTACCAACGTGACCTCCAAGTGCTTCACTCATAATTCCCTCAAGGAATATATTGACAAGAGTTAGAGAGAGTGTACACCCCTGTCTCACCAACTGATGTGCGAAACCAGTCCCCTCGCCTCCCGTTCACAAGAACTGCGCTGGACGCCTTGTCATACAGGTGTTCAAGGACCGTTATAATATTTCCGTTGATTTTATACATCCTCATGGTTGCCCATAGCGCTTTATGCCATACCCTATCAAACGCCTTCTTAAAATCAACAAACACATGATACAGTGTTTGCTGCTGTTCTAGATATTTCTCGCTTAGCAGCCTTAAATTAAATCTGTGTTCTGTAGTGCTCTTCCCTATCTGAACCCTGCTTGCTCCTCGGCAATGATGTTCTCTGCTTGGAGTTTCAATCGGTCGAGGATTAGTCTAAGCATGACCTTGCTAGGATGGCTGATGAGGCTTATTGTTCTGTAATTTTTTGCACAGCTCTAGGTTTCCAGACTTATGTAACGGTATAACCATTGATTTCGTCCATAAGTCTGGCCAATTTCCTGTCGCCTATATTTTGTTGCAGATGTGTGTCAGGCCTTCCACCACTACCTCTCCACCTGCCTGTAAGAGCTCTGCTGGTATATTGTCCACGCCGGCCACCTTCCCTCTTCTCAATGTCTTTACCGCTTCAGTTACCTCCTCCTTCGTTATCAGTTGGTTATCCTCTATATTTGTTGATGTTGGGGGGATTGTTTTCTCAGGTTCGTTTCGTCCTTCATAGTTATATAACTCGGAACAGTACTCTGTCCATCGTACCAGTACGTCATTTTCCTCAGTAAAGCACTTGCCACTTTTATCCTGAACCATAAAGTTCCTGCCTTGTCTTGGTGTTACCATTTCTTTGACAACCTTGTATGCTCCTTTGGCGTCATTTCTTTTTAATCTCTCTTCGATGTTAGTGCATTGCTCACATATCCACACTTCTTTCGCCTCTCATATTTTGTTGTATCGCTTTCTTGACCTCTTTATATCTGGCGACCTCATCAGGTGGGTGATTGTGGTTTTTCAGTGACCTTCTTTTAGCTTGGAATTTAACAATCTCAATCAGGAAAAGCCGGCCTAATTTGTGGCTAGTTGTCTGTGACAAAAAGTAGCGCTCTAATGACCGTCTCCTAGCTACCAATTGACGTGATTCCTACACTGTGTTATGCTGTATGCAATAAATCCAATAGTAACTGATAAATTCAATTTACCGCTTCGCGTGTTTGTTAACATGTCATTACGCTTAAACAAAAATGGCCAATGCAATTTCAATTTCTAATTTATTTCACATATGTTTTATGCAAACGGTTTCTTCTCTAATTCTTCAAAACCTTTTGAGATAGCTCAGCCTATCATGTCTATTCTAACGCTTTGCTACTGGACGGGACATTCAGGGTAACCACGGGGGATACGGCATGGACATAGAACAAACGAAAGCAACTGACGAATCACACACTTGGCGTTTACTCCATGAATGCAAGTCATACTTCTTTATTTAAGATGTTCGTGGCTTTGAAAATTATTTTTAAATATTTAATACCAGAATATTTTATCACTTGTGTAATTATTGCAAATCAAACAATTTTCAACCTCAATAATCGAAGGTAAAAACGCTCGCTTTGATAGTGTGGCATATTTGGGAGTTTTCAATCAGCGGCAAAATTGATAAAGAAAAAACGCAGTTTGAAGTTTGAATGTAAATACATTTTGGGTCTGTTTACAATTACATCTAATTGAACATTACGATGGACAGATTATAATATTCCATAAATAAATACGGTACAAAGTGAAATAAATGTAGTATTTTGTTTCTACAATTCATGTATTATTTCATTAATCAGAGAATTACGTTAATGCTAAATATGAGTGAATCGCAAGGTAATATTATTGTCGATCTATTTTAACGACTTTTCCAACACGTAAACTTCAGTTCCGTGTAATGGTTCTCCAACTCATGCAGCTGGGAAATAGCATTCATCACACAGTGTAATAGTTTCCTTCACGGAATAATATATTTCGGGTGTGTTTACATCTACTCTAACGCTGGAGTTTTTAAAAATCCTCCTCATTTATCCTGAAAGATGAGAATAATATATTGTATTTTGAAATACAAGACACAGTACACTATCAACTACACTGCTGATTTGATTCATTGTCAGACTAATCCTTTGTCGACATTTTGAACTGCCTACAGTTTCGAGCATATTCTAAAGAACTTCCAGAAGAACAATTTCCAGACTGAGGGACGTGTATGGGAAACATGTGGATCAAGTGAAACTACGATCTGATCTGATGGCTATGTTTGTATGGAAAACATTTTGATCTAGTGAGACTGAGATCTGATGGCTATGTTTGTGTGTGAAATATTTGGTTTTAGTGAGACGGAGATCTGATGGCTATGTTTGTGTGTGAAACTTCTTCTTCTTCTTCTTCGTACGCTGTCAGACGTCAACCTGTATTTTATCGAAAAAAGCAGCGGTCATCCTGAGGCTGTCGACACTGCTATAGAGCTTGTCTAGTTTTGGCACTGGCGATGGCCACATCTGCTTTCTCTAATCCTTGTATGTTGGGCAGTTTTGCAGCAAATGTTCAGCGGTCATTTCCCTGGTACCATACGAGCATTCGTCAGTGCCACCTATCTTCAATTTGTTGAATAGGTGGTACCACAGTCTATTGTGGCCAGTGCGAAATCGGAAGACCACGACTTGCTCTCTTCTGTTCAACTGGTAATAGGCATCGTTTTTTGTGTAGCCAGTAAGTTCTGTTTCCCATTTGGTCATGTATCTAGCTCTAATAAGTCTTTTTGACTCTTCGTATGGTGTGTGAAACATTTGGTTCTAGTGAGAATGAGATCTGAATTGAGGGCTATGTTTGTATCCCAGCACCTTACCGAAATATGAAATAAAAATGTAAATGGTGATGCAGCAGACGTAACCGTTGGTCAGGAATGAAGTGTTCAAGACTTCTGTATATTAAGTCACAGCTTGTGTGAGGTGATGAGACCAGTTCAATATCTCCCTATCTTTTCCTTTCCTAACCGCAAGTCATGTACCCATTTATATTTGGGTCGACTGGAGGGTGACAAATGCCGAAGTTGAACCCCATACCTTTGTTGTGAATAGCAAGTGCTCTACACCTACACTAATCAGAAATGTATGAGGCCAAAATTCAGATTTCTTCTGAACAAATGGATTCACATTGGACTTGCTGGCTTTACGAACTTCTACAACAAAGCCACATAGAACTTGTGCAAGAAGAGCGGCAGAGTAAAGTTAAACTACAAATAGAAAGTGTGAGTAGTGGACAGGATTGTTGGTCAACATTTTATAATTAGGCCAACTTTTCCTGCTATTCCACTATCACTTATGATTGCACCCCTGTCATAATCTAGGAAACGCCACTGGAGTGAAGCCCAAAACCAATGAAGTCGAAATAACGAGACAAGTAGCAGCAGTGGTAAAAAGAACTATCTAAAAATACAATTGTATTTGTTTATTTACTTATATTGTTGATGTTATCGCTGCTACCACATGTTTCCTCGTTACCTTCACTTCATCTTGTTTTTGTTATGATTTGTTGGTTGTTATCTATTGTTCTGTGTCCTGCACGAAGATGTTGCGGCCGTAACGTGAGTTTCGTTTTATTTATGTCCTGGTGAACGATTACTTATAAATGTTGTTAATCGACGTTTGACCTTAAGCGACACCACAGCCTCGATTTATTTATTTCTTCATAACATACCATGTATTCGAGCCATATGTTTGACATTCTTCAATGTAGTGAGAACAAATTATTTAATTCAACATTTGATTGTCACTCCAAAATAATTGTTTATTATTTTTTATTTACATTTTTTTGCAACGCATAGATGCAGCATCATGATGACTCTATTGTAAGAAAAGTTAACGTAGGTTATTTGATTCTGTTTAAACAATTTGACGGAAGCAATCATTCCGGCCCGTTAGGTACGTGTACATGGCTCAACCTGATAGATTGATCGCCAGGCCACCGGGTCACTGGCAGGGATACCAAAATTCCTCATTCTGTTGTCGGTGTCTCGTGAAAAGAAATAACCACATGTTTTCTTTCCGTATGTATAAAATGGGGACAAGGAATTATTGCCGAATCTTTTAGTTTTCTTCAAGGACATCTCGGTGCATGGATTTGATCCAGTGGACATGTTGTTCATTATCTGCAGAAACAAGAAAAATAACTGTAAAGACTATATCATTGACGTTTTATTTATCACCAACATCTAGACCGTCTGTGTACTAATGAAAATATGCTTGTCGCAAGTAAAGATGGCGACAGCATTGGATTGGTGCTGCGATATGAGATTGCATGTGGTTGCACACTCATAGCCTTCCACGACAGGCTTTACTGCGTGGTATCACAGATAGAAGGATTAGATAGCTGGATGTGGCACGATCTATGCTTTCGGGCTATAAGTTCTCGCAGGCTCATCGATTATGTTCCGTTCAGCGACGTGAGCATCTTTTGTGGTGGTAGTCAATGCTCCCACTTTAACTGGGTTTTATAGCGTTGTTTGTGTCCTCTTAATGACCTCCTGTCTTTTCAGAGCTCAATGTACATCCATTGTTTTGGGGGGTGTTTATCGGGCATGCTAACAACATGTTCGGTAACATGTTCTGTCAATCTGATTTTGGCTCTATACAACAGCGTATAGATCCTCGAGACTCTTGGTTTTGTCCAGAGCTGGGTACTTTATCCTGTCAGCTGATCCCGAGAAACCTACTGATACAGTTGAAAATGATTACGTTTTCTACATGTCAGCTATGGACGGTCCATGTTCAGTAAGCGATCAGAAAGTTTGTTTGCACCCAACAAGATAGACTGTATTGTTGACGTTTAACTGCGGGGAGAGGTACAATTTGTTTTGCTTATGCCGTAGATATTTTTAATCATTGCCACTACATTGTGTCTGTAAAGCCGACAATCAGTTATTTGTTGTTTCTTTTTGCTCTAAAGCGCTGTTGTATGTTGTTATGGCCTTTTGCAACAGAAAAGTTTGGTGACATTGCTGTCATGTGTGTGACCTGAGGTTTGGTGACATTGCTGTCATGTGTGTGACCTGAGGTTTGGTGACATTGCTGTCATGTGTGTGACCTGAGGTTTGGTGACATTCCTGTCATATGACCCGAAGTTTGGTGACATTCATGTTATGTGTGTGACCGATGTTTGGTAGCATTCATGGCCTGTGTGGTACCCGAACTTTGGTGACATTCATGTCATATGACCCGCGGTTGTTTGGTGACATTCCTGTCATGTCACTCGAGGTTTAGTAACATTCATGTCATGTGTGTGACTCGAGGTTTGGTAACATTCATGTCATATGTCGTAACCGAACTTTGGTGACATTCCTGTCATGTGACTCACGGTTTGGTGACATTCTTGTCATGTGACCCGAGGTTTGGTGACATTCCTGTCATGTGGCCGAGCCATTAAAACTCTTGTTTGTACTTTCCTTGGCCTGTTCGACAGTGTATGAGACCAGACTAACGGGATATGGTGGACTGTCTGTGTCTGCAGTCTTTTCTCATTGTAGATCTGTCATGTACCAAGTTATCGACATATTTTAGCCGTCTTCAACGTGTATTGAACTGAGCGCCATGGTGTATATTTCTCTCTGTCGTGTAAGATAATATCGATTGTCCAGTAAGACAGCTTTCTTATGAGAGCCAACTCTGTTAACGGTTTCCTTACAGATAAGCTGGGAACAGTCAAAACTAGGGATACAGCCCAACAGGGAAACAAAAGAATCCTGAAAACCACTGCCCTGGGTCCCTGGAGGCTGAACACAGGGCCAGGCGCCACACGTCCTATGAGCAGATGTCCAGCAGAGCCAAGGACGGAACAGACTTATACATGACTCTCGAATCCGTGTAGGTTGGTGGGAGTGGTACAATATCTGAACTTGAGCTTATCGGAAGAATAACACCAAATCTCCGTTGACTAAAAGTTAAGAGGAATTACAAGACCTTCCGGAACAAGTCAAAAAGTGCAATGCAGAGTGTGGCCTAGACATTATTATCAACAACAACAAAAAAACTATGATAATTATCAGTACAAATGAAAAGTCCAACATCAGATGGAAAGCTGCTGGAGCAGGTGGCATGTTTCCCATAAACTAGACATGCAGTAACCGATAATGGGAAACGTAAAACGAAGCAAGAGGAGAATAGGTGTGGCATTATATAGTTGCTATGGTAACTAGGGGTTAGGAAATAGAACTGTTGAAAAACATAAAGAGCCGACAAAATCATATATTTTGGTCACATTACAAAACATGGCACTCTTGCAAAACCATATTGGAGAGTAAATTTTAAAAGCAGGCGAGCACGAGTTTGGTAGGGTACGGTAGCAGTACAAGTAGAAGGATAACATAAACCGATGGACTAGCATCATCATAATGAAGAAGATATTCACATATAGAGAGCTTGGATACAACTTAAAGAAAAAGAATAATCAAGTGTTATGTGTACTCAACACTTCCGTGTGATGCGGAGACTTGGCCAATAAACAAACAGTTAGAAGATAGAATAGAGTCCCTGGAGTTGTGGGTGAGCAGGAGAATGGGTCACATTTCATGGAAACAAAAGAGAATCGCTGGAGATGTGGGTGTGCAGGAGAATGGATCACATTTCATTGAAAAAAAAACTAACAGATGTAGATGTCCTGGGAGACACCATGGGTGACAAGAGACCTATTGAAAAAAATAAAGAGCCGACAAATCATATATTTTGGCCACATTAAAAGTCATAACACTTGTAAAAAACTATACTTACTTACTTAGTCGCTCCTTTTCTACTGTGAGGTGTAGAGGTAATGGTTTGTCTTGTAATCATTGGCTAAGACAAACAGGTGATTAGCCTGCTGTGTCTTTGCATGGTGGAGGAGCTGTCTCTTACAGCCTCCATGCCTGCCGACCTGTTTTTGTCCACGGCTGCTTATTTCATATTCGCAGCTAACTTCCCAATTATGAGGCCTTTCAGCAATCCGCAAATCTCCCGGCGCTCCTAGTAGGATGTAGGTTCCTCACCAGCTGTAAAAACGGTATTGGCGGGCAAATTTGAAAGCAGGCAAGCACTAGGTGGATAGCAGTACACGTGGAAGGAAAACATCAAACGAAGTACGAGCATCGGTCTGTCTGTGTATACCACCGGGGTGAGACATAGACAATGAAGGGGACCCATTGCAGCCAACTTTCTTGTGGAGACGGTCCCTGAAAGTAACGAATGGCCAGACTTACATTACTCTCATGAGCGACATGTCTGTTGCATCCCCTGTTGCAGTGTCTAGAAAAACGCATGGGTATTCCAAGTCTTCTTAACCTACTGGTTTCTAGCATCTCCCATGTCAGATTTTGTGGATTCACGTTGAAGGGAAGGGGCTGAAACACAAAAACATTGACACTTTTATACTTAACTTAACGTCTTTATACTGGTTAATAATACTCTGCAGAGTATGTATACAATCAGTTTCATTTACATTTCCTTGCTCCAAAAGTTATACTTACTTACTTAGTCGCTCCTCTTCTACCGTGAGGTGTAGAGGTTTTCCAAAGAGAACGTCACCCTGCTCTATCCGCCGTCTTTTTCCTGGCCTCTTTCCAATTCAGCCCTCTATCACTTAGGGACTGTCGTATGTTGTCTTCCCAACGGGGTCTACGTCCTTGACTTTTGATCTCCCATGACCGCTTTGGTATCCGATCTTCTTCTATTCTACAGACATGGCCAAACCACTGTAGTTGGGACTGCTCCACTCGTGTCTGCAGGGGTGGAACTTCAAGATTGCTACGTATTGTCTGGTTACGGATCTTGTCCCTTTTCGTCACCTGAACCGCCTTTCTTAGGTACCTCATTTCTGAAGTTTGTAATTGCCTTTCTTGGGCTGTAGTCATTGCCCATGACTCACATCCATATGTCAGGACAGGCACATAGGTCGAGCGGTATACATCCATCTTTGTCCAAAAGCTATGTGCATCCAATTATTCTTAAATGCATTAATTGTCCTTGTCCTTCATGTGGCAATGCATTCCAAGCATTCACCACTCTCTGGCAAAAAAAGATTTCCTCATATCTAATCTGGACCATTTTTTAGTTAATTTGTAGCTATGCCTTCTTGTTCTTGTATGTAGTTATATTGTGAAAAACATGTTATAGTTTTTTAACCCTTTCCTTTGATTATCTTATAAATATGTATTAAGTCATCTCGAATCCTTCTCTTTTCTAGAAACTGTATGCCAGTTTTTCTAAGTCTTTCCTGATCACTAATTCTGGAATCCCATTATTAGCGTTACAGCTCTTCTTTGCATCCTTTCCAGCATGTTTATATCTCCCCCACCTGTACACATTACTCCAATCTTGATCTAATACTTTATACAGTTTGACAATCACTACTTGCTCCTTTGTTTAATATTTCTTTTCATCTTACTTAACATTGCATTTGCCTTTTTCACTGATATCTGGATTTGCTCTCTCACGCTACCTGTATGATCTATTATAACCCCTAGGTCCCTTTCCATTTCTATCATTCGAATATTCTTCTCGCCCATTCTGTAATTATGTTCCATATTGGATCTACCCATGTCGATGACTGCACATGTGTCTACATTAAACTCCATTTGCCAGCTCACATACCATTCTCGAATTTTATCTAAATCCGATATCTATATCCTATAACTTACATTCACTCACTTTCTAAAACTTGCTCCTTTTATTCATCGTCTCAGATACGATGCCCGCCTGCTCCTACAGTTGATCGTGTCACGCCAGATTTTCGTCTGCTCCAACAGTTGATAGTGTCACGCCAGATGTCCGCTTGTTCCTTCTGTTCATAGTGTCACGCCAGATGCCCGCCTGCTTCTTCTGTTCATCGTGTCACGCCAGATGCCCACCTGCTCCTTCTGTTCATCGTGTCACGCCAGATGCCCACCTGCTCCTTCTGTTCATCGTGTTACGCCAGATGCCCACTTGCTCCTTCTGTTCATCGTGTCACGTCAGGTGTCCGCCTGTTCCTTCTTTTCATAGTGTCACGTCAGGTGTCCGCCTGTTCCTTCTGTTCATAGTGTCACGTCAGGTGTCCGCCTGCTCCTTCTGTTCATAGTGTCACGTCAGATGTCTGTCTGCTCCTTCTGTTCATAGAGTCACGCCAGATGTCCGCCTGTTCCTTCTGTTCATAGTGTCACGCCAGATGTCTGCCTGTTCCTTCTGTTCATAGTGTCACGTCAGATGTCCGCCTGCTCCTTCTGTTCATAGTGTCACGTCAGATGTCCGCCTGCTCCTTCTGTTCATAGTGTCACGTCAGATGTCCGCCTGTTCCTTCTGTTCATAGTGTCACGCCAGATGTCCGCCTGTTCCTTCTGTTCAAAGTGTCAAGTCAGATGTCCGCCTGCTCCTTCTGTTCATAGTGTCACGTCAGATGTCCGCCTGCTCCTTCTGTTCATAGTGTCACGTCAGATGTTCGTCTGCTCCTTCTGTTCATATTGTCACGTCAGATGTTCGCCTGCTCCTTCTGTTCATAGTGTCACGTCAGATGTTCGTCTGCTCCTTCTGTTCATAGTGTCACGTCAGATATCCGCCTGTTCCTTCTGTTCATAGTGTCACGCCAGATGTCCGCCTGTTCCTTCTGTTCATAGTGTCACGTCAGATGTCCGCCTGCTCCTTCTGTTCATAGTGTCACGTCAGATGTCCGCCTGCTCCTTCTGTTCATAGTGTCACGCCAGATGTCCGCCTGTTCCTTCTGTTCATAGTGTCACGTCAGATGTCCGCCTGCTCCTTCTGTTCATAGTGTCACGTCAGATGTCCGCCTGCTCCTTCTGTTCATAGTGTCACGCCAGATGTCCGCCTGTTCCTTCTGTTCATAGTGTCACGTCAGATGTCCGCCTGTTCCTTCTGTTCATAATGTGACGCCAGATGTCCGCCTGTTCCTTCTGTTCATAATGTGACGCCAGATGTCCGCCTGTTCCTTCTGTTCATAGTGTCACGTCAGATGTCCGCCTGCTCCTTCTGTTCATAGTGTCACGTCAGATGTCTGCCTGTTCCTTCTGTTCATAATGTGACGCCAGATGTCCGCCTGTTCCTTCTGTTCATAATGTGACGCCAGATGTCCGCCTGTTCCTTCTATTCATAATGTGACGCCAGATGTCCCCTTGTTCCTTGTCTTCTTCGTCTCACGTCAGATGTCTCCATGCTCCTTCTGTTTGTCGTCTCAGATAAGATGTACAATTCCAGACAGCTACTAAAGGGAAATGTGCGTGGGGCTAGCAACCTCTTCATGTAAAATGAATGCTATTAAAACCGTCACTATAATCACTCTAAGACATTATTCCTATGAAGGGAAAAGCTGTAACCGTAGCACTTTGCCCTGGTAATAGACGGCAAATATGCAGCCTCAATACGAGATTATTCGTCGAAAAGAAAAGACAAATCAGCTCCCAAAAAAGAAGAGCTCATATCGGATGTGACGCAGTTATGGCAGTCTCGCTATAAACTACGGCAAAACTTCATACAAGACCTTTCCAGGACTACCACTGAAGAAGAAAAAGAAGAAAAAGAAAAACGAGGAGAATAAATAGTTCTTGGAGCAATAGACAAATCATTATTATGTGGAGATCTGCGTGGCATAGCGATTCGATTACTACTTTCTCGCGACAAAGAAGACGGGATACACACCACCTCCCCCCTCCTCCAACACGACATGATTCAGTCAGGGTTGTTAAGGACTCGTTGTTAAGGGAGACACGACGCCAAGTAAGGCAATAGCAACTCCGTCTCACCAACAGCCGAAATCTAGAATTTCGTCTTCTTGGTTTCCTCACAAATGATCGCTTCAAACTCCCTCGTAAACTTGGCGGCTTTCTTGAGCTCCCCTCGCTGTTTCATTCAGGTTGTATCCGGCAGTTTTGTTGACGGATAGTCAATGGTGTGTGTCAATATGCTCCTTTCGTAAAGTGAATGCAATGTGACAATCTTTGCGTATCCTTCTCAGGTGCATGTGGTCGTCCAACAGGTAACATAGTCATATGTTGTCCTCCCTTCTTCTTCTTCTTCGTCTTCTTCTTCTTCGTCTTCTTCTTCGTCTTTTTCTTTTGCGTTCAGATTCATTGTTTATTCTAAATCAACTGACCCCTCTTCTGGACAAAGTCCACTGTCTCTTCCAGCTTAGAATGGCTGCTCCAAAACATGTCTCATCCAAGCACCCCCTAGCTAGGCCTGGCATCAA
>JAVGWX010000011.1:83495902-83558402 GCA_036924085.1 Ariolimax columbianus | reverse complement strand
TGTGCTGTACGTACGTCTCCGACAGATATCTGGTTGATCCTGCCAGTAGTCATATGCTTGTCTCAAAGATTAAGCCATGCATGTCTAAGTTCACACTGTCTCACGGTGAAACCGCGAATGGCTCATTAAATCAGTCGAGGTTCCTTAGATGACACGATCCTACTTGGATAACTGTGGCAATTCTAGAGCTAATACATGCTTACCAAGCTCCGACCCTCGCGGAAAGAGCGCTTTTATTAGTTCAAAACCAATCGTCGTTTCCCCTCGCGGGGTTGCGGCGTCCCCACTGGTGACTCTGGATAACTTTGTGCTGATCGCATGGCCTCGTGTGCCGGCGACGCATCTTTCAAATGCCTGCCCTATCAAATGTCGATGGTACGTGACATGCCTACCATGTTTGTAACGGGTAACGGGGAATAAGGGATCGATTCCGGAGAGGGAGCATGAGAAACGGCTACCACATCCAAGGAAGGCAGCAGGCGCGCAACTTACCCACTCCCGGCACGGGGAGGTAGTGACGAAAAATAACAATACGGGACTCTTTCGAGGCCCCGTAATTGGAATGAGTACACTTTAAACCCTTTAACGAGGATCTATTGGAGGGCAAGTCTGGTGCCAGCAGCCGCGGTAATTCCAGCTCCAATAGCGTATATTAAAGTTGTTGCAGTTAAAAAGCTCGTAGTTGGATCTCAGGCGCAGGCGGGCGGTCCGGCTCGTGCCGGTTCACTGCCCGTTGTCTCCTGCCCTACCGTCTGCCGGCTCTCTCCCACGGGTGCTCTTCGCTGAGCGTCCTGGGTGGCCGGCGCGTTTACTTTGAAAAAATTAGAGTGTTCAAAGCAGGCCTCGGCTGCCTGAATAATGGTGCATGGAATAATGGAATAGGACCTCGGTTCTATTTTGTTGGTTTTCGGAACTGGAGGTAATGATTAACAGGGACAAACGGGGGCATTCGTATTGCGGCGTTAGAGGTGAAATTCTTGGATCGCCGCAAGACGAGCTACTGCGAAAGCATTTGTCAAGAATGTTTTCATTAATCAAGAACGAAAGTCAGAGGCGCGAAGACGATCAGATACCGTCGTAGTTCTGACCATAAACGATGCCGACTAGCGATCCGCAGGAGTTGCTTCGATGACTCTGCGGGCAGCTTCCGGGAAACCAAAGTGTTTGGGTTCCGGGGGAAGTATGGTTGCAAAGCTGAAACTTAAAGGAATTGACGGAAGGGCACCACCAGGAGTGGAGCCTGCGGCTTAATTTGACTCAACACGGCCAACACTGAAATGACTGACATGCCGAGACCACTTTCCTGGGGTCTAATATGGAACTGGTGCTGGATTTACACCCTCAGAAATCTGGGATTATGCCCCCTGTGGCTCGGTTGGTCTGCATCCAGTGTTTGATAAAGGAATTGACGGAAGAGCACTATCAGGAGTGGAGCCTGAGGCTTAAATTGACTAAACACGCCAATAGTGTAGAATGACTGTCAAAAGAGAGCACCCTCGATGGGTCTAATAGTGAACATGTGCTGGTATTAGACCCACGGAAGACAGGTCAGTCTCCAAATCCCCAAATGAAAGAGCGCCTGCTACGGTAATCTGGTCTCCACCCTGCAGAAATCGTAGGCTCTAGAAACTTGGCCATTGACAAACTAAAAGCCCTCTATTGATACGGTCTGGCTAATATTGAACGGGTGCTGGAAATAGACCCTCTAAAGACAGGTCAGTTTTACCCTACTAATGACAGGGCTTTGCTACGGTAATCCTGCTAAGCCCGAGAGGAGCCGCAGACATTTGGTTCACGTACTAGGCGGATAAGCCAACGGTGCGAGGTGAGGGATTACTGCCGAACGCCTCTAAGCCAAAAATCCCGCCCAAAAGCAGCCCAGCACGAATGCAAAGGGAGGCTTCGACATGGTGGGGACCTGGGGGCCACGCTCCAGCCCTGCCCGGTCAAGCCGCAGAATGAGGTCTCTGCCGTCCGCTGATAAAAGCAGGCGGGAAGCTGCTCGATATTCACCCCATACGGCGATGAGGAATGAAATCATTTGTAGAAGACTTAGTTCTCGGTCGGGTGCCCTAAGCAGTAGATCAGCTACCTCACTGCGAACTGCTGAGACTTAACCCTTGACCATGAGATATGTCCGCTCCCTAGGCGGACAACATCTCCGTGCAAGACTAGGCTTGTCACCTGGTCAAATGCACTATTTCGAGAGGAATCACAGGTCGCTGACATTTGGTCCACGTGCTTGGCTGATAAGCTAACATCTGAGGGATTACGGCCGAACGCCTCTAAGCCAGAATCCCGCCCAAAATCTCAGCACCGCTGAGATGGGAGGCTACGACATGGCTGGGGCTTGTGTCCCGGCCCGATCGAGCCGCAGGAATGCACCTGGTAAAATACACTCCTTCCTCGCTCTTTGCATCTGTCTGCTATCAGTCATTCCAATGGACGCAGAAGAGATGCAGTCCAGCGGACATTGCACCTCCTGTCCTATGGTGACAAGCTCCCGGGTGGCGGGGAATACTAGGCGTACCATCACTGCAGATGAGCCGAGAAAATAAAGCGAGCAAAAAGATACCTCACTCATATGCATATGCTACGTTTCTGGCAGGACGTGACGATCCTGGGAAAAAGTCACACTGGACTGCATCTCTTCCGGGATAGTACAAACTAGTACATAGTCCATCATATCATTGCCAAACGCTATAGACACGAGTAGGGAAGACTCGATAGTCCTGCAAGACAACTTCCTAAGAGAGACAACTCTGACCAAAAACAACTGCTGCCTTGCAGTCAGGCTGGGGACAGCCAAAGGCTAAGGAGGGCAACCCTTCAGAAACGCCTGTTGAAATCGGATGCACTGAGCCACTGGCTAACAAATTAAATCAGTGCAACGTAAATATCGCTGTAAACAGCGGACGATGAAGAAGAAGAAGAAGAAGTAAGTTAATTGGCATGAAAATATGAGACGGCACGATATATTAGCATATACAGATAAAGTAAAGTAAAGTAAAGTAACCCATAGTTTTTGCTGCCGTAAGTGTGTGAGGTGTTAGCGATCTCACAAATCAAAGGCTCTGCTATATGAGGGCGGTAGCCATCTCCTCTCCCTCGCCGCTTTTACTTCCCGAACTGAACCGATACCCATTTAAGACTGGGTCGACCCGGTAGCCGTTGCGGTCTGAAAAAACATTACCGCATCAACTGGGGAATGAACCCAGTACCACTCAGATCCGAAGCCAGCACGCTAACCACTGCGCAACGCGGCTCCCGCATAAACAGATATATGACAAGAAATCAGATGAAAGTATGAGATATCATATCATTCGCATTAACAGATGTTGAACCGTCTTTCTTGTCATACTGTCTTGGAACTGATTAGTTATGAATTTGTATCTGTTGAAAGTATTAGACACCGGAAGTGCTGAACTGATCAAAGGAGAAATTATTGTGAAGGGAACTGTTCGTCAATGCCACAAAGCACAGCACACGATGATGATGGAACATAATTGAAAGGTTAAGGACGTATCATATTAGAAACTACCGTCTGTGATATCATGTTTGGGATGAATTGTACTTGGTCTCCAGTTTCTTTTCTGAACTCTGGTCACTTCCCCGTGTCTTGTGTAGCTGCAAATTATTCATTCGTTTACAGCTGGGTAGAATAGAGTGTGTGTAGAAGAGGGACTGAGCATGCTCCCATTGCTATGGTAAACAAGCACTCTATCCTATTTGCCAGTCAGGTTCAAATGTAAAGATATTCTCTTAGTTGACTGATAATCAGGATCAATAATTAGATACATCATTATATCAGGTCCTACCTGTTTATGAGGTGACATCACTAATAATTAGATACATCATTATATCAGGTCTTACCTGTTTATGAGGTGACATGACTAATAATTAGATACATCATTATATCAGGTCTTATCTGTTTATGAGGTGACATGACTAATAATTAGATACATCATTATATCAGGTCTTATCTGTTTATGAGGTGACATGACTAATAATTAGATACATCATTACATCAGGTCTTATCTGTTTATGAGGTGACATGACTAATAATTAGAGACGTCATTATATCAGGTCTTATCTGTTTATGAGGTGACATGACTAATAATTAGAGACGTCATTATATCAGGTCTTATCTGTTTATGAGGTGACATGACTAATAATTAGATACATCATTATACCAGGTCTTATCTGTTTATGAGGTGACATGACTAATAATTAGATACATCATTATATCAGGTCTTATCTGTTTATGAGGTGACATGACTAATAATTAGAGACGTCATTATATCAGGTCTTATCTGTTTATGAGGTCACATGACTAATAATTAGAGACGTCATTATGCCAATTATCTTTTTCTTGCTTGACCTGACCAGTTCTATGAGACATCCTTATACCAGACTCATCTTTTTCTGACGTGATGTGACCAATTATTAAAGACATCCTTATACCAGACTCATCTTTTTCTGACGTGATGTGACCAATTATTAAAGACATCCTTATACCAGACTCATCTTTTTCTGACGTGATGTGACCAATTATTAAAGACATCCTTATACCAGACTCATCTTTTTCTGACGTGATGTGACCAATTATTAAAGACATCATTATACCTGACTCATCTTTTTCTGACGTGATGTGACCAATTATTAAAGACATCATTATACCAGACCTCATATTTTTCTGACGTGATGTGACCAATTATTAAAGACATCATTATACCAGACCTCATATTTTTCTGACGCGATGTTACCAATTATTAAAGACATCATTATACCAGACCTCATATTTTTCTGACGCGATGTGACCAATTATTAAAGACATCATTATACCAGACCTCATATTTTTCTGACGTGATGTGACCAATTATTAAAGACATCATTATACCAGACTCATCTTTTTCTGACGTGATGTGACCAATTATTAAAGACATCCTTATACCAGACTCATCTTTTTCTGACGTGATGTGACCAATTATTAAAGACATTCTTATACCAGACTCATCTTTTTCTGACGTGATGTGACCAATTATTAAAGACATCCTTATACCAGACTCATCTTTTTCTGACGTGATGTGACCAATTATTAAAGACATCATTATACCAGACTCATCTTTTTCTGACGTGATGTGACCAATTATTAAAGACATCATTATACCAGACTCATCTTTTTCTGACGTGATGTGATCAATTATTAAAGACATCTTTATACCAGACCTCATCTTTTTCTGACGTGATGTGACCAATTATTAAAGACATCTTTATACTAGACCTCATCTTTTTCTGACGTGATGTGACCAATTATTAAAGACATCTTTATACTAGACCTCATCTTTTTCTGACGTGATGTGACCAATTATTAAAGACATCATTATACCAGACCTCATATTTTTCTGACGCGATGTGACTAATTATTAAAGACATCATTATACCAGACCTCATATTTTTCTGACGTGATGTGACCAATTATTAAAGACATCCTTATACCAGACTCATCTTTTTCTGACGTGATGTGACCAATTATTAAAGACATCATTATACCAGACTCATCTTTTTCTGACGTGATGTGACCAATTATTAAAGAGATCCTTATACCAGACTCATCTTTTTCTGACGTGATGTGACCGATTATTAAAGACATTATTATACCAGACTCATCTTTTTCTGACGTGATGTGACCAATTATTAAAGACATCCTTATACCAGACTCATCTTTTTCTGACGTGATGTGACCAATTATTAAAGACATCCTTATACCAGACTCATCTTTTTCTGACGTGATGTGACCAATTATTAAAGACATCATTATACCAGACTCATCTTTTTCTGACGTGATGTGACCAATTATTAAAGACATCATTATACCAGACTCATCTTTTTCTGACGTGATGTGACCAATTATTAAACACATCATTATACCAGACCTCTTATTTTTCTGATGTCATGTGACATTTAGCAGATACACCATTATACCAGGTCTCATCTTCTTCTGAAGGGACGTATCCAGTTCCCTTTATTACCGCTATGTAACTGTAAAACAGGTACCCAATTACAACTGAGCAGACCGTGGCGTGTGTAGAACAGAAATCGAAGCATATTTCATTTGCCAGTGGTACAAACAACAACCAAAAAAACGCGATGCAACTCGAGTATGACGGTAACCTGTTACCTAAATTATCTTTCGTGTATTTAAAAAATTTTTTTTGGAATGCTTCGATATCCTAAGGTTCCTGTAGTGGCAATATCATACCAGCATCCGAAAGCTTGACTGGATCGATGGGGCCTGTGTCAGCTTGGGTCTATCACGCCATATGGTCATTCGTAATGTGAGCAAGCGTGAATTCAAATGGCGTTGGCTCTCAATGCGGGTGCTGGGTACCAACAGCTTCCAAAATGGAGCCAAATGTCCTAGGTCATGAAGGAGATGGAAGGATCCTAGTTGGTCTGAATCACGCGATATCTGGCAACACTTTAGAATAGTACAGCACACAAATGACAGTTATAACCACCATGAGTGATACGGACAAGTGATTAATTATTTTAACTAACATAATATCACTTGTGTTCTAAACTTTTAGAATGTTACAGAACAGTACACAACTGAGAATATATATATATATATATATACACATTTCCAAAATTGAAGGAAAGTTATGAAAAAAAGGCAGATAGGACAAGACATTTCCATTACAACTCTTTCACATTGCAGAGATCCACTGAATATATGTGTATTGTGCTTAAGAATAGAGACCTCCGCGTACAGTCAGCGAACATTGTAACAGATAGGTCTTTAGGTTACCCTAGATAAACCAATCAATCGTATACCTTATTAAGGTTTGGATTCCATGTCACTTTAGTCCAACAATCAACATTCAAATCATTCGGCCATCCGCTCACTCATATATTTCGTTGGCTGTTGGGAGTCACGTGTGTCGGACCTCTCAGCCAGGGACTTTTCAATAATAGAAAGTGTTCTTCTAGCTGAGCAGAAAAATCTACGATGCATTGAGGGAGACGTGAGACGACTGAAAGGTCACATCCCAAGACGTCTCGGCTTAATAAGGTCGTGTGTAGATCCAGGATATGACGGAACAGCTACAGGCAGACAGACACATGCACTCCCACGTCTGTCCATATGCAGACAGACATATGCGCTTCCATGTCTGTCCACACTAATCTGATGCTGTCGTCATATTCGCTCTCGATGGCCAGCTACTACTACTACTACTACTACTACTAGTACTACTACTACTACTACTACTACTACTACTACTACTACTCTTGCTGCCTCTGCTGCTACTACTACTACTACTGCTGCTGTTACTACTACTGCTGCTGCTACTATTACTACCACTACTACTGCTACCACTACTACTACTACTACTTCTACTACCACCACAACTACTACTACTATATTTTAGATCGCTGACCAAAATATCCAAGTTAGCAGAAAGACCAGAAACAAAACTTGCCCCACAAAGCAAACGAGCAAAGTAAAAATCAAGATTCTCTGTACACAGCGCGTGGCATGTTGGCAAATGGTGTTAGATGCGTCTTCTCTTGACTTTCGGCACACTAGGGATATGCGGTGAGCATCACGCCGGACGCCATTACTTCCGACACTTGTTCTAGTGCTCAGTAATTGAGACTGAGTCGACCTCTGACCCGTTTGAGATCGAAATGTATCGCTCATCAATTATGGATTTAATCTAGTTCGCTCGGCTGAGAGCTAGTTCACTAAGCACCACTTTCCATTCACAGTTGCAATAAAATAATCAGTCCTATATACGTCATCCAAACCAACGTAGATTATATGCCAGAAGCAATCACGGATAACGCCAATCAGTTCAACATATACGTAACGTCTTTATACTGGTTTAGAAGACTACAGAGGCCGTACACAACCAGTTTCTTGGAGGGTGGTTTATACAGCAGATGCATTGCCACTGCCAAGATACACAAAGAGACAGAGAGGTTTATCTCGAAACAAGGGAGAGCACAGACAATTCTGAAATAATGACATCACGCGGGGAAGTAACAGCTATTTAAACAAAAACGTGATCAGAGACCAGTGTCACAGGACATATACAATCGGAAATAACAGAGGCATAGTACTACGTTAGGGCAGTAGCTAGCACAGCGGAGGTCCATCTGAGCCATTAAAGTTCAAACTACAAATGATGCAGGATTTTTTTATCGATCTCAAACGGATTTGTGGTCGACTAAACCTAAACAATTGAGTGTCACAGAAATTCTGGAAGGTAAAGACAGCGACATGATGCTGGCCACGTAGAGGTCCGTTGATCAAAGACTAATTTGGTCCAGCACTATATTACCATTATGCCACCTGGCGTGTAAACTAGATCAATTTACCCCCATTTTATTTACTTCCGTGTGGCCGGATGGGTCACTGGAATAAGTTGACCTGAATTCAAAACAGAATTAAGACCTCGATTTTTTTTATACGAGTTTTTAGCTAAAACACTTTTAGCCTATACACTACTTGCTAACTTTATTCCTCGACCACGTATTCGTCCGTACAGGTCCCAACAATGAGTGAAATGCCGTCATATTTCTTTCTATGTGTAGCTGAATTTATCAACAATAGATGACGTAAGACAATTCGCACTGAGACCAGCCATTACGGACGCAAATTCAACAGATACAATGGACGCCACGAGAAGTCCTATGACGTCATGGCCTTCTCAAACCAACATGATGGATAAACTGAATGGCGAAGAAAGAAATCAGAGTTTATGAGGAAAATACATGTAATTATTAGGGAGCAAACAACCGCGATTAAGATAAACATTATGTCGCAATAATACGAGTATCTTTTAAAATAGAACACAGAACACGTTTAGTGGGGGCTACTTACAGACAGAAAACAAGTCGGAGCTTAATGGACTGGCTTATGAGGTTGTATAGTAGCAATTAGATGGTCTTGGGTCTTGTTTGTGACTTTGGTGCAAGCGATAGCTGGTTCCGGTATATGTTAACCCAGCCTCAAGATTGAATAGAAGTATGACAGATTAGACCACATGAAATTGAGGATAATCTTTATTATGGATTACGTTAGGTAGTAATCTTTGAGTGCTTTGAGGATGATGAAGTTATTCATTTTACTTGGACTGGGTACTTTTGTCTGATTTATATAAACAAGATTGATAAAATATGTGTACATACAGACTTACTTACAGACAGACAGGCAGACAGAAAGATTTATATATATATATATATATATATATATATATATATATATATATATATATATATATATATTTATATATACACATACAATAAGATTGGTAGAAAGATAAATAAATAGATAGATAGTTAGATAGATGGATGGAGATATATATATGGATAGATAGATAGATAGATAGATAGATAGATGAATAGGTAGGTAGGTAGATAGATAGATAGATAGATAGATAGACAGATAGACAGATAGATAGATAGATAGATAGATAGATAGAAAGATAGATAGATAGATAGATAGATAGATAGATAGATAGATAGATAATTATATAGATAATGCTAATAGATGTAATGATGAGTGTTGTTCTAACATCTGGTTACACCACCCCAGGTTGTGGCCTAATACAGAACGGTTGCGTGATGTAACCACTTCATGTCTCTCCAGTTGGAACAGATAACTAGACCGACAGAGATGTACAGCTTTCACAATTGGTCAGGTCAGACCATGAAACTCTCTGGAACCCCTATGGACTATCGTCACAGGGCAAACTTGAAAATGGTCCGTTTCTATGCCGCAAAAGCATGGCCACAAAGGACACCGCTAACAATTTCGCTAGACACGTCTTCGGAAATGGGCCCCAGTAGGCAAGCTCTGTTTCAAATCGGGCTGGGTTAGGTGATCCCTGGACAGGGTTTTAGAACTCTGGTCTGGTTTGGATTTCGATGTTGACTTCTGCAGGTCGGGCACTCTTAAAGAATTAGCGGGTTATACAATACGGAACTACTGCACGGCGATTGGCCGTATGGTGCCAGACAATGTCTTAGAGTTTCTGAGTGTTAGCGCCCGTTTCATGGACGCTATAATTCAAAAGCTTATATTTTGAGTTGGAAACCGTGGAATTGTATATAACTGTAGATTGGGAAATGTCCAGCTCTGTAACTTCTTATTTATGATTGTAGTGTATGAGGAAATATTGTCTTGAGAGATGGAATACGATATATAGGAGGTAGAAGGTAGACACGAGGCAGACTAACATATACACGTGTGGACGAATGTCTGTGAATGTTCATATAAACGTGTTGTAGAATGTTGATGCACGTACAGAATGACGAATGTCGGTTATAGACATGGAGTTATCGTACATATAGACATGGTGTAAATTGCAATGCAAAACTCACAAACATAATTTCATTATAAATAAAAGTACTCAAAGCCATGCTTTCAATACAAAAACAATTGCTCACATATATAAGATTATATATTTTGTTTGAATATAAATGTAAAATTCAAAGTCATAATTGTAATATAAATGTAAGTACTTACAGACATACGAGTTGTTGAAATATAAATACAATTACTCATAGACATAGAATATAAAGACAAGTAGTGATTAACATAATTTGAATATAAATATAAGTACTCATAGACATCGTTGGACTATAAAAAAAAGTACTCATATATGGTTTGAATACATTTTCAAGTGTTCACATACATGATTTGTGTTTTTAAATATAAATATACAAATACATCATTGGAATATAAATACAAGTACTAATTTACTTAGTTAAACTATTATTACAAGTACTGATTTACATTGTTAAACTATTATTACAAGTACTAATTTACATAGTTAAACTATTATTACAAGTACTTGGCTGGCTGGCTTGGCTTCGTTCTCAATCTCCCACTACCAAACACTGAAAGGGCTTAAGTAGCAGAATGTAGTCCAGAGAACGGAATGCGTTGTGTCGTAGTTTACAGCTTGACTGCGATATGTGCACCTTTCAGTCCAACACATCCGACTTCAGCAAGCATTTCTTGAGTACCGGGTTAGCATTCCTTTTCGATCCCTTCTCCTTAGCCAGTCTGCCCTGCTGCAGCCTGTTATCCAGGATCACCGCGTGGAGGTGTAGAAGGGTCTTGGCAGCTCTGGTTCGCTGGCCCATGTAGTCCAGAGAACGGAATGCGTTGTGTCGTAGTTTACAGCTTGACTGCGATATTTGCACCTTTCGGTCCAACACATCCGACTTCAGCAAGCATTTTTTGAGTACCGGGTTAGCATTCCCTTTCGATCCCTTCTCCTTAGCCAGTCTGCCCTGCTGCAGCCTGTTATCCAGGATCACCGCGTGGAGGTGTAGAAAGGTCTTGGCAGCTCTGGTTCGCTGGCCCTGACGCTAGCAGTCAGCTATGGGTCGCTGACCACTGCAGCTCATGCGCTGTTCAGCATCTTGATCCCTACAAGTACTAATTTACATAGTTAAACTATTGTTACAAGTACTAATTTACATAGTTAAACTATTATTACAAGTACAAATTTACATTGTTGGAAAATTAATGCAAGTGCTCATATACACCATTGAAATATTAATACAAGTATTCACAGACATCAATAGAATACAAATTAAGATACATATCAAGCCAAGGTAAGGAGATATCAATCTCTCACCCCCTCCCCCACGCCACCCCACCCCACCCCATCCCCATCTTTGATCTCATCCGAACATGGTTAATATTGTTATTTCAGAACATGTAAATACATTCGATATTTCGTGAATTATTCCGGTACATTTTAATTGTTGATTAACTTATACATTTTGACTCCTTACTAGCAGAACAAGTGAGCAGATAAATAATAGAGCTGTATTGACTGAAATCTTCATTAAGGATAACACATTCTCCGTCTGCTCATTTTGGTGTACCTAAGATTCTTCACTAAAGTCTTCTGGAATTTTCACGGTCTCCATACGGGCGTACTGCTTCTTCTCGGGGGTATTGGGCGGTGACAATATCCTAGCCCTCATTTATGTGTGCTGAAGGAATCCTGAAGTACACGTGCAGCTGTCACGTTTGCCAGTCTCAGTAACATAGGCTGGTGGTAACTGTTCTGGATTTGGTGTTCAGATGGTATCTCGTTCCGTTTTGGACACTTCAGAACGTACTTTGATAAAACCTGGTCTTTTCTGGACAGTTGGCAGTATGTCATCTGTGGAATATTTGTCATGTTTTTCTTGCCACTTTACATTGTATTGTTCTTTTATTATGGATTTTGCTTCTCCATAATTGACCATGTATTCTTCCTGTATAAGTTTCGCTTCATCCTTGGTTAGACTGTTGGGCTTCCCATTATCCTTGATGTTACAGTATGATGGAGTTCACTGGATCACTGCTTTCTGTAACTTTTAAGACATATTCGATGAAGTTACTCTCAATTAAGTTAGTTCAGTGTTCACGTGAGGTTTGGGTGCCGTTGTATTTGGCTGTGCATCAGGTAGTCATTTCTGCTGCGGTGTGAAGAGCTACATCGGTTCTGAAGTAGATTGAGAATTTGCCTGTGGCTATGGACCGGCTACCTTTTCTCCGTTTTTCTGTCTGATCACTTCTCCTCCTCCCCCACTTCATCCTCTTCCTCCTCCCCCATTTTGGGTGTCATTTATAGCTGAGCCATCTACGTCGATATGTCTGCTGGATAATTAGCATCTATGTACTCTTCTGTGGGAGATCCAGTGGTCTCGGTGTAAGGTGTTCACCTCGGGTACTTGAGGTCGCAGGTTCAAATCACGGTGGAGTCAATAATTTTTCACGTGGCATCAGGTAAAATTTCCTCTGATCTCTGATTAGTGAGATCAGACACCCATGTTCAGTAGCACGCACGTTGTAAATCGATAGTCAATTGAAAATAGAAAAGAGTAAGCTTAAAGGCAGCTGCTCGTGCAAAATTCAAATAAAAAATATACTTAAATTATTCTAGGAATTCTCGCCTCACAGAGAATATATCGCAAAAAGGGGACTGTGTGGCAGTAACATAGTCTTGGTTATGTGGTTAGCGGAACGGCGTAGTATACGCCTGACAGGCTGCGGATTTAACATCGTCTTGGTTATGTGGTTAGAGGAACGGCGTAGTAGACGCCTGACAGGCTGCGGATTTAACATCAAGTCCTGATTATGTGGTTAGCGGAACGGCTTCGATGACGCCTGACAGGCTGCGGATTTAACATCGTCTTGGTTATGTGGTTAGCGGAACGGCGTAGTAGACGCCTGACAGGCTGCGAATTTAACATCAAGTCTTGATTATGTGGTTAGCGGAACTGCGTAGTAGACGCCTGACAGGCTGCGGATTTAACATCGTCTTGGTTATGTGGTTAGCGGAACGGCGTAGTAGACGCCTGACAGGCTGCGGATTTAACATCAAGTCTTGATTATGTGGTTAGCGGAACGGCGTAGTAGACGCCTGACAGGCTGCGGATTTAACATCAAGTCTTGATTATGTGGTTAGCGGAACGGCGTAGTAGACGCCTGACAGGCTGCGAATTTAACATCGTCTTGGTTATGTGGTTAGAGGAACGGCTTCGATGACGCCTGACAGGCTGCGGATTTAACATCGTCTTGATTATGTGGTTAGCGGAACGGCTTCGGATTTACCTTTCCCTAATGTACGCTTCCACCACCACCAGTTCCAAAATAAGGCGGTCGTATATTCTAAGGGCTACCAACCTAACGGACGGTAATATATACTGGAATTGACCTGGCAAGGCACCAGCGGATTTGCGGCTATAAAAAAATATATGAAACAAAGCAGGTCACACATTCCATCGACGTCTAACGTCACAAGTGGACAGAAGATAGATAAATAGATAGATACTCTTCTGTAACAAGTGGACTGAAGATAGATCTATAGATAGATACTCTTCTGTAACAAGTGGACTGGAGATAGGTCTATAGATAGATACTCTTCTGTAACAAGTGGACTGAAGATAGATCTATAGATAGATACTCTTCTGTAACAAGTGGACTGAAGATAGATCTATAGATAGATACTCTTCTGTAGCGACTGCTCTTCGAGCTGTCTGTACTCTTGTTTTCTTTGACCGCTGTATTGTTTTCTGTCAGGTATGGGTAGTGTACATTTCCAGGGGAGGTTAGTGCTAGCTGGTTGTCTGGGCCTTTGATTTGTTTGTGACATCCCTGGGTCCTTGAGTGTCAGCTCCATTGAGTTAGTCGCGCAGTTACCTTTCTTAAGTCTGATGATTCTCGGGCTGTTCTTTCCTCGGTACATTAGGTGGTTCAGCAGTGTCTTGTGTTTCTCTGCCTGTATCATTACTTATGTGTCCCGTTCACCGTCCATTGAATAAAGGCTGGTTACTGTTTCTAGTGCCTCTATTTGAGTGGACATGATGGGCCCGGTGATGATGCCTGTAACTTGTCTCTCCTGATCTTACTAAAGTGTGTTCTTGCTGCAGTAACTCAAGCAGTGATTCCCTACTAAAGGTCTGGTCTGACCTCCTGTGTAGAGTTTTTAAAGGATTTTGTTTTTTGTACTCCTGTTGGCGCTAGCTATCTTTTTCATTAACCCATTCGGTCTCTGGTTCTATTTTTGGCCAATGCCATTCCACGATCCACTGTAATTTCCAGATACCTTGGATTTTGTTCTGGTTGGACTACGGTATCATTTATCTTTAATATCGCTGTCTGTTTCTTGTTAGATAAACTGAAGACTGCATATAGACGTCTCTTCTCGGTCAGAGACAGTATCTTCATCCATAGTTACCCATAGGAAGCGATCATGGCGATTTCACCAGACTGTCGTTAAATTTCTATAAAAGTGATTAACAAACTCTTCTGGTAGTCAACCTCGCTCTCTCATTCTGAGCAATCTTAAACCTGTAGCAAGACGATAAGTCGTGACGAGTAGAGGTAACTCAGAATGCAGGCCCTCTGATCCTACCTTCCTTGAGACCAGAAGTAGTTTGAAAGGCTGGATCCGGTCACTCCCCATTTCCGTCCATGGCTTGGAGAACTTTGTCCAGTTCACTAGATTCCCTAGTGATTTCTGCATTCTATTATTTGCAACTGACCCTTCACTCCGTACAGGGCCACGTACCATAAATTGCATCATATAGTCTAATGAGGATGTCTTCCGATATGACGTTCATACATATCAGGAAGGACATAGAGGACAATACTCCACATTGTGCATCCATGGCCATCTGTAATAACCCACTTGAAAGACACGACTAAATGACGAAACTTTCATGTGTCAACTAATGTCCGTTTAACAATGGTTGCCATCAATTGCCGCCTAATATCTGAATAACCCTTACACCGATATGCGCGATTATTTGCACGTCAAATGATCTTTCCAACGTCCAAATAACTTACTAATTTACATTGTGTCAGATAGTGCTATTTTCTTAAAGTGGCTATGTCTTTTAATATTTTTTAAGCAAGGAATTATTTTGTCGCTTAAGAAAATGATTTACTGTAAATTAAAATAAAAAGTATTATGTTTAGGCATAAGCGTCTCTCCAATTAAAATGATATTTTCTACATAAGGTTCCACATATCGCCCTTTTGTAATGTAGATCATGTGTTTTAGGAGCTGTAAGAAGTAAATGGGCATTTCGTAGAAATAAATGTGTGAAAATGTAAAAGCACACGATATACAGAACATATGAAGTACATAATTCACATGGAGTGGTTCAGTTTTATAAATAGATACTGGAGCAAATAATAAATGTTTATAATTCAGTTCTGAGATCCATCTTCTAGCTGAATGGAGTGACCAGTTGTGAGATCCATCTTCTAGCTGATTGGGGTGTCCAGTTCTGAGATCCATCTTCTAGCTTATTGGAGTGAGCAGTTGTGAGATCCATCTTCTAGCTTATTGGAGTGACCAGTTGTGAGATCCATCTTCTAGCTGATTGGGGTGACCAATTGTGAGATCCATCTTCTAGCTGATTGGAGTGACCAATTGTGAGATCCATCTTCTAGCTGATTAGGGTGTCCAGTTCTGAGATCCATCTTCTAGCTGATTGGGGTGACCAGTTCTGAGATCCATCTTCTAGCTGATTAGGGTGACCAGTTCTGAGATCCATCTTCTAGCTGATTAGGGTGACCAGTTCTGAGATCCATCTTCTAGCTGATTGGAGTGACCAATTGTGAGATCCATCTTCTAGCTGATTGGGGTGACCAGTTCTGAGATCCATCTTCTAGCTGATTAGGGTGACCAGTTCTGAGATCCATCTTCTAGCTGATTGGAGTGACCAGTTGTGAGATCCATCTTCTAGCTGATTGGGGTGTCCAGTTCTGAGATCCATCTTCTAGCTTATTGGAGTGAGCAGTTGTGAGATCCATCTTCTAGCTGATTGGAGTGACCAGTTGTGAGATCCATCTTCTAGCTGATTGGAGTGACCAGTTCTGAGATCCATCTTCTAGCTGATTGGAGTGACCAGTTCTGAGATCCATCTTCTAGCTGATTGGAGTGACCAGTTGTGAGATCCATCTTCTAGCTGATTGGAGTGACCAGTTGTGAGATCCATCTTCTAGCTAATTGGTGGACCAGTTCTGAGATCCATCTTCTAGCTGGGGTGACCAGTTCTGAGATCCATATTCTAGCTGGGGTGACCAGTTCTGAGATCCATCTTCTAGCTGATTGGGGTGACCAGTTCTGAGATACATCTTCTAGCTGATTGGGGTGACCAGTTCTGAGATCCATCTTCTAGCTGATTGGGGTGACCAGTTCTGAGATCCATCTTCTAGCTGATTGGTGGGCCAGTTCTGAGATCCATCTTCCAGGTAATTGGTGGGCCAGTTCTGAGATCCATCTTCTAGCTGATTGGTGGGTCAGTTCTGAGATCCATCTTCTAGCTGATTGGGGTGATCAGTTCTGAGATCCATCTTCTAGCTGATTGGGGTGACCAGTTCTGAGATCCATCTTCTAGCTGGGGTGACCAGTTCTGAGATCCATCTTCTAGCTGGGGTGACCAGTTCTGAGATCCATCTTCTAGCTGATTGGGGTGACCAGTTCTGAGATCCATCTTCTAGCTGATTGGGGTAACCAGTTCTGAGATCCATCTTCTAGCTGATTGGTGGGCCAGTTCTGAGATCCATCTTCTAGCTGATTGGGGGGCCAGTTCTGAGATCCATCTTCTAGCTGATTGGTGGGCCAGTTCTGAGATCCATCTTCAAGCTGATTGGGGTGATCAGTTCTGAGATCCATCTTCTAGCTGATTGGTTGGCCATTTCTGAGATCCATCTTCCAGCTAATTGGTGGGCCAGTTCTGAGATCCATCTTCCAGCTAATTGGTGGGCCAGTTCTGAGATCCATCTTCTAGCTGGGGTGACCAGTTCTGAGATCCATCGTCTAGCTGATCAGGGTAACCTGTTCTGAGATCCATCTTCTAGCTCGGGTGACCAGTTCTGAGATCCATCTTCTAGCTGGGGTGACCAGTTCTGAGATCCATCTTCTAGCTGATTGGGGTGACCAGTTCTGAGATCCATCTTCTAGCTGGGGTGACCAGTTCTGAGATCCATCTTCTACCTGATTGGGGTGACCAGTTCTGAGATCCATCATCTAGCTGATTGGGGTAACCAGTTCTGAGATCCATCTTCTAGCTGATTGGTGGGCCAGTTCTGAGATCCTTCTTCTAGCTGATTGGTGGACCAGTTCTGAGATCCATCTTCTAGCTGATTGGTGGGCCAGTTCTGAGATCCATCTTCTAGCTGATTGGGGTGATCAGTTCTGAGATCCCTCTTCTAGCTGATTGGTTGGCCAGTTATGAGATCCATCTTCCAGCTAATTGGTGGGCCAGTTCTGAGATCCATCTTCTAGCTGGGGTGACCAGTTCTGAGATCCATCTTCTAGCTGATGGGGGTAACCTGTTCTGAGATCCATCTTCTAGCTCGGGTGACCAGTTCTGAGATCCATCTTCTAGCTGGGGTGACCAGTTCTGAGATCCATCTTCTAGCTGATTGGGGTGACCAGTTCTGAGATCCATCTTCTAGCTGATTAGGGTGACCAGTTCTGAGATCCATCTTCTAGCTGATTGGGGTGACCAGTTCTGAGATCCATCTTCTATCTGGGGTGACCAATTCTGAGATCCATCTTCTACCTGATTGGGGTGACCAGTTCTGAGATCCATCTTCTAGCTGATTGGGGTGACCAGTTCTGAGATCCATCTTCTAGCTGATTGGTGGGCCAGTTCTGAGATCCATCTTTTAGCTGATTGGGGTGGCCAGTTCTGAGATCCATCTTCTAGCTGATTGGTGGGCCAGTTCTGAGATCCATCTTCTAGCTGATTGGTGGGCCAGTTCTGAGATCCATCTTCTAGCTGATTGGGGTGACCAGTTCTGAGATCCATCTTCTAGCTGGGGTGACCAGTTCTGAGATCCATCTTCTACCTGATTGGGGTGACCAGTTCTGAGATCCATCATCTAGCTGATTGGGGTAACCAGTTCTGAGATCCATCTTCTAGCTGATTGGTGGGCCAGTTCTGAGATCCATCTTCTAGCTGATTGGTGGACCAGTTCTGAGATCCATCTTCTAGCTGATTGGTGGGCCAGTTCTGAGATCCATCTTCTAGCTGATTGGGGTGATCAGTTCTGAGATCCCTCTTCTAGCTGATTGGTTGGCCAGTTCTGAGATCCATCTTCCAGCTAATTGGTGGGCCAGTTCTGAGATCCATCTTCTAGCTGGGGTGACCAGTTCTGAGATCCATCTTCTAGCTGATGGGGGTAACCTGTTCTGAGATCCATCTTCTAGCTCGGGTGACCAGTTCTGAGATCCATCTTCTAGCTGGGGTGACCAGTTCTGAGATCCATCTTCTAGCTGATTGGGGTGACCAGTTCTGAGATCCATCTTCTAGCTGATTAGGGTGACCAGTTCTGAGATCCATCTTCTAGCTGATTGGGGTGACCAGTTCTGAGATCCATCTTCTATCTGGGGTGACCAATTCTGAGATCCATCTTCTACCTGATTGGGGTGACCAGTTCTGAGATCCATCTTCTAGCTGATTGGGGTGACCAGTTCTGAGATCCATCTTCTAGCTGATTGGGGGGCCAGCTCTGAGATCCATCTTCTAGCTGATTGGGGTTGCCAGTTCTGAGATCCATCTTCTAGCTGATTGGTGGGCCAGTTCTGAGATCCATCTTCTAGCTGATTGGTGGGCCAGTTCTGAGATCCATCTTCTAGCTGATTGGGGTGACCAGTTCTGAGATCCATCTTCTAGCTGATCAGGGTAACTTGTTCTGAGATCCATCTTCTAGCTAATTGGTGGCCCAGTTCTGAGATCCATCTTCTTGCTGATTATGGTGAACCTGAATAAAACCTTTTTGCCAAGGTGATGGAGACTTCAATTTCTCAGAAAGCAAACACTTTTGTTAATTTTTCACTTAGTCATAGTTGGATGATTCCAACACAGGACTGCTCTCGGAAGAAAGAACGGCAGTCCATCTTTTTTTGAATAGCCCTCATCCTCTTTCAAGACATGGTCCTCACAATTAGCCCAATATCATTTGTCTATATTTGAGAAGGCTGCATACTTTTGTTCTTTCATATCTCATAGTTTGAAAGCTTTATTTTCAGCTGCTACTTTTACTTTAGAGATTACTACCTAGTGAGGGTTATTATTTTTATAATTGTTGTAACTATACTACAAATTAATATTTCCATATAAAGGTTGGACAGGTGCTCTAAACATGATCTCCCTACATCATGATATCATTCATTATAATGTAGCATTCCATATGTTAATTTGAACCATAATTTGTTTTTAATTCTTTAAATTCATATTAGAAAAAATGACAAAACTCTGCATGTAATTTCTCCTGAGGTATTGATCATACATACTTCATTTTTTCTTGTAATGATGTTCAAGATTATCCCTTCATTATAGAATACAGCCAAAGCTACATATTTCGCGATTGTGTTATTATGAAAATTCAAATATTCACTCAATTTTGTCAAAAAAATTGAAACTGCAAATTATAATAACTTTAACACTTTGTAACAACACTTGATTTCCATAGTTCACTACTAAAGCATGATTTGTTAGAATATATGTGCAAAACTGCAGGACAATTGCTTTAAAAACAAATAAGTTATCACACAAATCGTCTATACATTATGGTATTCGTCAAAAAGTTTAGGAAACTATTTTTTACCATTTTCTGATGATTAAATACCTTGATCCTTAACAATGACCCCAAACCTGATATATAAATCCTTCAGTAACTGCCATACAGTACAAATATTCCTCTGTTTATTGCTCTCCATGCATCATAGGATGACTTAATATATTTTTTTTGAGTTTCTTTTTTGCAACAAAATGTTGTGTTTTTCACAGTACTCTCTCAAATACCTGCAAGTATGTAATTCCATTTCCTCATTTACCAACATATATTTTGTCCCCCCGTTATAAACAGAAACTGCAATAGTTAGACCATCATTCTTATTCTTGGGACATAATTTCAAGATAGCACTGTTCAGTCAATTATTGACATTTTGTGTATTTCCTTCAAGACACTTTTTTAGTAGTTCATTACTGTCGCGGTTCTTAAATACTTGTTTTATATTAGCCATAACAACAGCAGGTAGGTTACTGGTGTGTTTATATGCACAGTTTCATCTGCTTAAGCTTTCTTATATTTGTTGTGGTTGTTTTTCTAATTTGGTAGTGACAAGTTCAAAACACCACAGAACATCTGCAGGTCTGCAAGCCTTTTTCTAACACATGTCAATGCTAATACGGCCCACCTGTTTATTGAATTCACAAACATATTACACATATACTATTGAATACATAAACAAAATTATGTATATTATAATTGTTTCTGTTACAAAGAAACACAAACTCACTGCCTAGACTCTTTCTCTTTGTCTCTAGCAATTGTGAATTTCAATAACAAAAGTGACAAACAAATTCTGTAACCATCAGTGGTCAAGTGGTCAGTGAACTTTTCAAAGATTCAATCTTGATGTTGTTAGGTTTACCAGAACGTAATCACGTGACACAACGAATTCCATTCTCCGGACTGCATCCTGTTACTTGCAAAGTTCTGTTCAGAGCTTGTAAGGGGATATTGAAAACAAACACAGAAGAAGAACAGTCTAACCTACAGTCCCCCTAATTATATTGTCCCATAGCTCGACATCTAATCCTTTGGTAGACCAATTACCATAAAACTTTCGTTTCCTATGAACTTGTTTTCTTATCTTAGCGTCAGATGATTATATTTCTCAAATTCTCACAAAACTGTTCTTGTTTGAAAATTACAATTTGTATGAGCTAACATTGTGACTAACACACCCTGCCATATGCATTAAGTGGGGAGTACTCATTATATTATATTTTTTTTAAAGGAGCTTGAAAACCCCTTATTGTTTGTTGTGATAACTAAATTCTATGGGAGTAATAATTTGAAAGTATTAACTGGCAGCCATTTTGAATTTTGGTTTTAATTATTTTTTGGTACTGAACCCAGGCCTGTTTAACAGCCTATATCTTAAAAACTACTGATACTTGACATTACATTCCAGTTGTATTTGATAGAAGATTGATTATACTTTTCCAACAGCCCAATATAATTCAATTTACCGTACAAAACACATTTTAACCAGATTCTAGGTAGCCCTGCCCCTTTAACTGTTGTTCAAACGAGTTCAATTGAGTTTAAGTGTGAATGGCAGTCTCAAACACATACGACCATGCTCTAGGTGCTCTTGGATAATTTGTCTATATGTAATATATTTACCTTTCATGTTTATATATAGGACAGTCACAAGAACACACAACGTGACAGTCACAAGAACAAACAAAGTTACAGTCACAAGAACAAACAAAGTTACAGTCACAAGAACACACAAAGTTACAGTCACAAGAACACACAAAGTTACAGTCACAAGAACACACATCGTGACAGTCACAAGAACACACAAAGTGACAGTCACAAGAACAAACAAAGTGAAAATCACAATAACACACAAAGTGACAGTCAGGAGAACAAACAAAGTGACAGTCACAATAACACACAAAGTGACAGTCAGGAGAACAAACAAAGTGACAGTCACAATAACACACAAAGTGACAGTCAGGAGAACAAACAAAGTGACAGTCACAATAACACACAAAGTGACAGTCAGGAGAACAAACAAAGTGACAGTCACAATAACACACAACGCGACAGCCACAAGAACACAACTCGACAGTCACAAGAACACACAAAGTGACAGTCACAAGAACACAACTCGACAGTCACAAGAACACACAACGTGACAGCCACAAGAACACACAACGCGACAGCCACAAGAACACACAACTCGACAGTCACAAGAACAAACAAAGTGAAAATCACAATAACACACAAAGTGACAGTCAGGAGAACAAACAAAGTGACAGTCACAATAACACACAAAGTGACAGTCAGGAGAACAAACAAAGTGACAGCCACAAGAACACACAACGCGACAGCCACAAGAACACACAACTCGACAGCCACAAGAACACACAAAGACACTGGACACAAGGCCCCGTCAAACCAAAATTGAGTGTTGAGCTTATATTCCGTAATGATCACATAGGAGACAAGCCAAAACTCAGCTGGCGATAGATGATGGAATTGTTCATGACTTTCGCGATCAATGAGAAGCGTACACGACCTTTACGATATACACAAACTGTACACGTCTATCACGATATGTACATTCGTGTACTGTATATCCCAATTTAATGTATATCAAGAACACAGATGGAAGCGCGTGATGGGAGTTCTGCGTCCAAAAATACAAGCAGAAGTATGATTATTTGAACTGTTTGCTTATCACTCATCTTTTGAAAGCTGCTCGCAAAAACTGGCCAGAAGGCGGACGGAGGAAGCGGACATTGTTTGCAGGCCAGATTGGATTGAAACATGTGCCGAAAACATCAGTATGTGGCCTGTAATTATATTTCTGACCACGCTTACCAATTACCGATAGCTTGTAGCCCTCACGCGACAGACACAACCGCATGGCGGACATGATGAATCGTGTTCTTCCGATCACTGCTGCTTTCTCTCTGTTTTCGGTTTCTGACACTTTCTGTGCGTTGCTGAAGACGCATGGCCTGGCCACAGGAAATATTGATCTGTCTTTCCGTTTCTGTTTTTGATAGTTCTCTTCCTGCTCTTCCGTCTAGTTTTTCTGAGTGATATTATTTCCTGTGCGTTCTCGTTTTTCTTCATTGGCTTTCACTGCAGTCAGCATCCTCGACACTTTCATCAACTTACTCGCAGTTTTTATCTTTGTCTCTAAACAAACCATTGGTCTATTTCAATAACCACCATAACCACAACCACAACCACCACCACCATCATCATCATCATCATCCTCATCTTCATTCATCATCATCAATATCGTCATCACTGTTCGTCAAATTAACGCAGTTGTTCTTGATATGTGACACCTCATTGGAAACCTCATCATGAAGAAATTAGTGTCATAAAACTGGATTGAAAATGATAGGCTTTACTGAGAGGAGTTTAGGGTCAGAAAAATCCAGTACTGGGACTTTACTCCACCAAATCCAGTACTGGGACTTTAATCCACCAAATACAGTGCTGGGACTTAACTCCAGCGATTCAAGTGCTGGTATTTTCCTCCACTAAATCTAGTGCTGGGACTTAACTCCACCTAATCCAGTGCTGGGACTTTACTCCACCTAATCCAGTTCTGGGACTTTACTTTATCTAATCCAGTGCTGGGACTTTACTCCATCTAATCCAGTACTGGGACTTTACTCCACCGATTCAAGTGCTGGTACTTTACTCCACTAAATCCAGTGCTGGGACCTTACTTCATCTAATTCAGTGCTGGAACTTTATTCCACTAAATCCAGTGCTGGAACTTTACTCCACTAAATGCAATGCTTGGACTTTACTTAATCTAATTCAGTGCTGGTACTTTACTTCTTCTAATCCAGTGCTGGGACTTTACTTCACTATATCCAGTGCTGGGACTTTACTCCACTAAATCCAGTGCTAGGACTTTATTCCACCAAATGGTGTGCTGGGACTTAACTCCATCAAGTCAGTCCACAGGATAAGAAATATATGTGACTGACTACTTAAAAAAACGCAACCCAAGAATGCGCACAGAGTAGTAAACATGATGTTGATATAGATGCTAATGCAAGTAGATAAAGTTACAGTCACTTTGACTTGCGACTTCCAAATAAAAACCATGTACGTATTTATGTATATATGTACAAGGAGCGATCAAGTCAAACAAAAATATTGTGTCTGGGGACAAAAGTGTGACGAAAGTATGCTTCGGCGACGGTCCACCCAAATTGCTGCATCAAATTTAGCGATGGCATCTTCTGACGCAACAATATACTCTGACCTGATCTCGGAAGATCTTTCGTTAACTCTCGTCCTTCTTGAAACATTGTTTTCCAGTTCTTCCCTTTTGTTTTCGACACACTTTAGTCACCATACACTGCCAGCATTCTACGATTAATGTCAACTAGTCGACATCCTTCAGGTGTTAGAAACCGAATCACCGCTCGCTGATTAACTTTGGGCACATTCCGTATCACACCCGCCATGCTTTCAAAGGTCTGTTGAGGAAACTATGAGTCGAAGGTTAATGAAATTTTGTAATCTTGAAGGTTGGTATGTGCTGTTTACATCAGAAGTGATGTCATCAAGCGCATGGTACGTATGTTCCCTTGGTGCAGTTAGGTCTGGTTTCATTTGAACTCGCCTCGTTTATTTTTATAAATGCGGTGGGGTGTCGTTTAACGAAAAACTCCTTGGTCCTGTGGTCACCCTGCACATGGAAGAAGAGCTCTTGACAGTTGAAATTTGGATATGATTAGTCCGTTAGCCGCCATCCGGACATAGTTAACAAAAAAGGAATGAAATTGTTATCCAGCCCGCAAACCTTCCTTCCCTAGGTCTAGTTAGCCAGAAGAAGTAAAGATTACACACACAAAAAAGTGAACCACGAAAAGAATGACAGCAGGCATAATTTATCTGTTTGAATGTCCCAGAATTCCAGGTAAGTATTTCAAATACACCCCCCCCCCCCACACACACACACTCGCACACTCGCACACACACGATCACTGTAATCAGACTACTCTGTTGCTGCTCTTTATTTTTTGGTGCACTTAAATTTGAATTTCTTTTTTCTATTGATTTTTTAAGCTGCAGAGACTCGCCATAGAAAAAAAAAAGAACAGGCAGCCAATTTATGTTTTTTCGCAGACTCTTTATCGCTTGTCAATGTGCCTTGTCGATAATCCAACTGGAACTGCGTTAGACAACAGAGGGATCATGTTTAGGATATTCTTCTTCGCATTTTAGGGTATAGGCCATAGAACTCAGCTGCAGACAGAGCACGGGGATTGGCAGGTAGACGAGAAAAGATTATCGGCCCCATGAGGAGTAGTGTTAGACCATATGCATCTTAGAATTCATCACAAAACGTGATCTCTTCATCGCCTGGTGCGATAAATCCCACAGAAGCGGTCTATTTTGACACGTGAGATTATGCCTTAGTGGTTATTTATCTCCAAGCTCGTGCAGGCAGGTCTTGGGGCCTGGGGCCGGTTTCTGGGAATGGGAGCGATGGCCGAGACGAAATTGCTGCAGGAGGCCAGAGTTAGAACAAAACGTGTCTTAATAAGTGATCTCGCGAGGATTAATGATGGGATACGTGGTCACGTGACGGAGCCATGGCAGGAAAGTGGCCAATGATTGATCGTCGCCTCACGACTTCATATCGAGTTTGATCGTCATTTCTAAAGCCGCGAGTGGCCGCTAGGACAAACGATAAATACACTCGGCAATTTACGGTCGCCCCACGCCATCATCAGCCTTGTCGATCTGCCACTACAGCTCCAGAATTGATAGCTTCCAATTTTGGTTCTCCTGGTGGTTTTAGACAGGGCTTTTCTTTTGGGATTCGTACGACAAGTTTGTCCTCTAACTACCGTATTCCCAGCTACTAATTCTAATGATGTTCTCTACAATGTGTTGTCCGATACCTACATTCTCTGTTCTCTTCCTCTGACCTGCTTGTGCTTTCTTACACTCATTCACCTGCGCGTCTGGAGGGTGTCTAGAGACTAGCACAAATAATCAGGCTAGTTCACGTTTTTCAATGGCACAAAAATGACTAGAAAGCAACGTTGCAAAATAATGCAGATTATTGTGGTCGACAATTCAATCCAATTTCTTGAGTCAATTGAGCTTCTTTTCAAAAAGCAAATGACGTGACGTCGGTGTCGTCTTCTGCTCTGTGGTATAATCTGTGTGGGTATTCACAAAAATACCTGACAAATGAAAGTCTTATCGAGTATGAATGAGCAGGCCTATATTACTGGGTCTTATTCTTTCCACTGGAATGTTAGAACCATGTCGGAGGTGGCAGAAACATCTACAAACCGTATCGGAAGCGGGGGAACATCTACAAACCATGTCGGAGGCGGGGGAACATCTACAAACCGTGGCGGAGGCGGCAGGAACATCTACAAACCATGTCGGAGGCGGGGGGAACATCTGCAAACCATGTCGGAGGCAGCGGGAACATCTACAAACCATGTCGGAGGCAGCGGGAACATCTGTAAACCATGTTGGAGGCAGCGGGAACATCTTCAAACCATGTCGGAGGCAGCGGGAACATCTGCAAACCATGTCGGAGGCAGCGGGAACATCTGCAAACCATGTCGGAGGCGGTAGGAACATCTGCAAACCATGTCGGAGGATGGGGGAACATCTACAAACCGTGTTCGGAGGTGGGAAAACATCTACAAACTGTGTCGGAGGCATGGGGGGGGGGGCATCTACAAACCGTGTTCGGAGGTGGGAAAACATCTACAAACTGTGTCGGAGGCATGGGGGGGGGGGGGCATCTACAAACCGTGTTCGGAGGTGGGAAAACATCTACAAACCATGTCGGAGGCGGCGGAAACATCTTCAAATCGTGTCGGAGGCGGGGGTGGGGGGGGGGGTGGGGTGGGGGGAGGGGTTCTACAAACCGTATCAGAGGCGTGGGGAGTCATCTACAAACCGTGTTCGGAGGTGGGAAAACATCTACAAACTGTGTCGGAGGCATGGGGGGGGGGGGGCATCTACAAACCGTGTTCGGAGGTGGGAAAACATCTACAAACCATATCGGAGGCGGCGGAAACATCTTCAAATCGTGTCGGAGGCGGGGGGAGGGGAGGGATTCTACAAACCGTATCAGAGGCGGGGGGAGTCATCTACAAACCGTGTCGGAGGCGGCGGAAACATCTTCAAATCGTGTCGGAGGCGGGGGTGGGGGGGGGTGGGGTGGGGGGAGGGGTTCTACAAACCGTATCAGAGGCGTGGGGAGTCATCTACAAACCGTGTTCGGAGGTGGGAAAACATCTACAAACTGTGTCGGAGGCATGGGGGGGGGGGCATCTACAAACCGTGTTCGGAGGTGGGAAAACATCTACAAACCATATCGGAGGCGGCGGAAACATCTTCAAATCGTGTCGGAGGCGGGGGGAGGGGAGGGATTCTACAAACCGTATCAGAGGCGGGGGGAGTCATCTACAAACCGTGTCGGAGGCGGGGGAACATCTACAATTGACTTAGAAAAGTACGCAGAATTCGAGTCACGAGAAAGGAAGGACCTAAAGAGAAAATGTAGTGTTAACATCAAGAGAAACCATGATATATTCGTGTCACAGAGATGACAATATGCAGCACAGCAAAGGAGTAGCACTAATGTTTGCACAAGAACACCAAAAGGCTCTTATTGGGTGGCATGCAGCTTAATCAAGACTCATTAGACATTCTTTTCTCTCCTTAATATCAAGATAAAACAAAGCATCATACAATATTACTCTCCGTCAGACGATCAAAAAACGTCAGTTAAGGAACCTTTCTACAACAAGCTACACTATCAACAGGCTGATACATAGTCCACAGTTATAAGGACAGTGTTGGCAGACTTATCAATCCGGCTGGTACAGAAGCCACAGTTATAGGGATATTGTTTGCAGACTTATCAATCCGGCTGGCACAGAAGGCAGATATATAGGGAAAGTGTTGGCAGACTTTCCAGCTTATTCAGAAGCTAGAGTTATAGGGATATTGTTGACAGACTTATCCAATAGATACAGATGCCAGAGTTATAGGGATAGTGTTGGCAGATATTCCAGTTTATTCAGAAGCCAGAGTTATAGGGAC
Organism: Ariolimax columbianus; assembly: GCA_036924085.1. Lineage (NCBI taxonomy): Eukaryota > Metazoa > Mollusca > Gastropoda > Stylommatophora > Arionidae > Ariolimax > Ariolimax columbianus. Next base: position 83,530,207 of record JAVGWX010000011.1, on the reverse strand, counting down.
AGTGTTGGCAGACTTATCAATCTGGTTGGTACAGAAGCCAGAGATATAGAGAAAGTGTTGGCAGACTTTTCAATCCGGTTTGTACAGAAGCCAGAGATATAGAGAAAGTGTTTGCAGACTTATCAATCTGGTTGGTACAGAAGCCAGAGTTACATGGATAGTGTTGGCAGACTTATCAAGCCGGCTGGAGATATAGATAGGGATAATCATGTTAGACTTTATTGCCAACATAGTAGGCGATAATGAAGGCTACGAGGAGATAATGGACATGAATTGTTTTAAAGTTATAAATGAAAAGGGTACGATGTTTACAGATTTTGGCGCAGGAAAGCAACAAGTTATTAGAAAAAGCATGTTCCCTGCACAAAGAAATCCTTAAGAGAACATAGAAATCATGTAATCACGAAACACTAAACTACGTTGACCATGTTTAAACATTTCGGAAATGTATGCTATCATTGAAGGATGTCACGGTCTACAGCCGAGAAAGTGGGGCTTCAGACCAGAATCTAGACAGGGCAAAAATTAAACTTCAGCTACGAAAGAACAGAAGAACTGAAGTCAGCAGGTCTTGATTCGTTTAGATATGGGATTTCTTAAAGCAGAGGACAAGAAAAAGAAATTCGTCCTATGATCGCACAATACATTTCGAGTACAGGAACATCTGGTCATAAGCGCTTGCATTGTTGATAAATGGGAGCAGTGACTAAAGGTCAGGATACTGACGTGCCAAGAAGTTTTCAGTAAGACGAATGTAAATAAGAAATATAGCTCATAAAGATGGAAGAGAGACGAGTAAAAAAGTTTTATTTTCAAAACAACAAAATTAGAGTTGCCAAAGCGATAACACAGTACAAACACAACAGAACAAAGCAAAGAGGTAAACAAAAACAAAAAAACGTTAAGATTTAGACCTGCAGATACATTGATACCGTTGGTAAGGAAGATTACAACACTGCAGCAAGAAGAAACTTCAAAGGTCTGTAAACTGTCACGAAAACAAGTTCAATTGGTATGAAAATGTCAACAGCAAAACAGAACAATGAAAGACTAATTAAGAAAGATGTCAAATTTTCAAGAACAAAAGAAAAGATGGTCGGAATACTTTGAGTAGCTGCTAAATAGACCATCACCAGGAAACTTAGCTGACATTTTGTCAGCCGAAGAAGACCTCAAAGTTAATTATAATGAGCTAAGCAAAGAAGAGGGAGCAATTAGCTTACTAAGAATGTAAAAACTACAAGGGCTGTGAGATACAGCAGGAAGCTTTTAAAGTACAGATGGAAGCATCTACACAAAATGCTTTACAGTGGTTCGGAATGCATTCTAAAAGTTCGGAGAACCGTCTTTATGTTAAAAAGAAACTGAAAAGAATGATCATCTAGTACACTGCTCTAACCTGGGCGCTAGCTTTCAGGTGGGCGGTATCTGCCAGGTGGGCGTTAGCTTTCAGGTGGGCGCTAGCTGCCAGTTGGGCGCTAGCTTTCAGGTGGGCGCTAGCTTTCAGGTGGGCGCTAGCTTTCAGGTGGGCGCTAGCTGTCAGGTGGGCGGTAGCTTCCAGATGGGCGCTAGCTTTCAGGTGGGTGGCAGCAGAATAATTTCACTCTGCATTTAAGATTCATGATCATTATTACGGTAAAGCAGGTGTTATATAACCTGAGGAAACTATGGCCGAATACCAGCAAACCAACAAAAGTGCAAACTTTGAGAACGTGTATTTCCGTGACAGCATTCCGAAGTAAAACATGGACAATTACCTAAAGGACTTGAAACTTTGGTCTCACCATTTCTTCTCGAAAGACTGAAGTGATGCACCAAGCAGCCCCAATGAATGTGAGCCAGCTATCACTATCATTAGTCTGACGTTGAAGTCGGTGGAACACTTTACATACCTCGGCAGCACACTCTCCAGAGCAGTCCATGTTCATGAGGGAGTAAACTCGAGAAATACAACTACAAAAGCATGTGTAGCATTTTGAAAACTGAGATCCTAAGTTTGGGACTGAAGAGGAATTAAGGTTATAACCAAAATGTAGATTTATACTTCAGTCGTCCTACCAACTTTTCTGTACACCTGTAAAACCTGGACTGTGTACAGTCGTCCAACCAACTCTTCTGTACGCCTGTGAAGCCTGGACTGTGTACAGTCGTCCTACCAACTCTTCTGTACACCTGTGAAACCTGGACTGTGTACAGTCGTCCTACCAACTCTTCTGTACGCCTGTCAAACCTGGACTGTGTACAGCCGTCCTACCAACTCTTCTGTACGCCTGTCAAACCTGGACTGTGTACAGCCGTCCTACCATCTCTTCTGTACGCCTGTGAAACCTGGACTGTATACAGCCGTCCTACCATCTCTTCTGTACGCCTGTGAAACCTGGACTGTGTACAGTCGTCCTACCAAGTCTTCTGTTCGTTTTCCGGCTTCCATGACAAGCATCCACACAACTCTGTACATATAGCAGCTTAGATGGGCTGGCGAAGGTTGTCCACACGTCAGATGAGCGGCTTCCAAAGAAAATATTCAATGGTGAGCTTGAATCAGGCAAGCGAGCTCGCGGTGGCCAAATAAAACGTTACAAAGACACTCTGAAAGCCTCACTGAATAACTGTGACATTGACACTGATATTTGGGGAAACACTGCTGCTGATCGCTCTGCCTGGCGCGGTAAAATCTCCTCTAGCAAGACACACACGGAGCAGACAAGAATCAAGGAAGCTGCACGGAGACAAGAAGGGTGTACGTAGAAGTAATGCAGCAATGAATATGTCTGAGAAATAAATGGCGCCTGCTTTGCAGTGCGCACCAATAAGTATATTCACCCTCGATAGATATGATAAATAAGTACCAAAGCCTTGCAGAGATATCGACTAGCGTCTCCAGACTATGAGACCTATATCATAATGATTATGTCACCCACCCCTCCACAGTAATGAACCATCAACATCAATGTCTTTAATTAATTAAAATTGTTGCGTGCGACTATGAGACTGGTGACATTGTACTGTGTTCTTAGCCCGGGTCACCAGTGCTTGTCTATTCCATCCATTTGTACGGGGATGCTTCTCTAGTTTTAGCTGTCCCAGGCAGCAGTTGTTCAATGTCAGAGGTGTATCTCATAGTAAAACTGTCTTATAGTACTTTCGAGTCTTTCAATCAATTAATCAAAACTTCTCAGCTCCCTGTGGAGAGGCATGTCTTCAACAAGCACGTTAAATCCTCCTATTTATTTTTAGTCACGTACATATATTTAAGTTTTTGTGGCTTAAAGTTTTCAAGGGATAAGGTGACTGGCCTCGTGCTCGCCCCTCCTCATCCGTCTCTTACGACGCGCTTGACAGGTTTGCAGTGTTACTGCTCTTAGATCCATTTTCGGTTCTCTTGTTGAGGACTTGAAAATCTTGAAATAAATACATAATAAAACGTTTGGTAGGTTAAATGTATGACTTGGTACTTCCATTGAGTGTGCATTATAGGATACTAGCAAATGTTCATATAGCTGCACCATCCTTACGCTGTCTGGATTGAAAGCAGCACTCAGCTGCACCATCCTTACGCTGTCTGGATTGAAAGCAGCCCTCAGCTGCCCCATCCTTACGTTGCCTGGATTGAAAGCAGCCCTCAGCTGCATCATCCTTACGCTGTCTGGATTGAAAGCAGTCCTCAGCTGCACCATCCTTACGCTGTCTGGATTGAAAGCAGCCCTCAGCTGCACCACCCTTACGTTGCCTGGATTGAAAGCAGCCCTCAGCTGCCCCATCCTTCCGTTGCCTGGATTGAAAACAGCCCTCAGATAGTTGCCCCATCCTTACGTTGCCTGGATTGAAAGCAGCTCTCAGATAGCTGCCCCATCCTTACGTTGCCTGGATTGAAAGCAGCCCTCAGCTGCCCCATCCTTACGTTGCCTGGATTGAAAGCAGCCCTCAGATAGTTGCCCCATCCTTACGTTGCCTGGATTGAAAGCAGCCCTCAGCTGCCCCATCCTTACGCTGTCTGGATTGAAAGCAGCCCTCAGCTGCCCCATCCTTACGTTGCCTGGATTGAAAGCAGCCCTCAGATAGCTGCCCCATCCTTACGTTGCCTGGATTGAAAGCAGCCCTCAGATAGTTGCCCCATCCTTACGTTGCCTGGATTGAAAGCAGCCCTCAGCTGCCCCATCCTTACGTTGCCTGGATTGAAAATAACCCTCTATATTTGAACCGACTTGTTATTAATGGAAGTCTTTGCTTTTCAAATTGAAAATGAAAAGTAAAACAAATATACGAAACATTCGCGTCATTTCAAATCGTAAAGAAAAATTAAAACACAGCTTTGCAGCACTTCGTAAGCGAAATGGTTTTCCAATTGCATACTTTTTAAAGGTTTTATTTCAGAGAACCCGAAAGGCCATTTGCAAGTCAAAATTGTTGACATTTTGAGCGACAATTTTCCCCAGTGTCACCCAATGATACAATATTTGATCTGTTAACTGACAGGGTGCCCTACTCCCGGTCTCCGTCCTCTTTAGTCTGACTGTTCAAAATGGAACATTTGGTCCATGCACACCATACTTTTCCGCTCTGATCTGAAGCCAAGCAGAAGGTAAACATATATGGCGGTCTCATTCTTTAATATTAAGTGAGATGCTATAGCGAAACACTCTCAGAGGGTGATGGTTGTCATGGAGATAATAACGCGAAGACCAGTTGAAGAAATTGACGGGAGACAATCGCGAACATGGTTACGACATTATCTACTCTTGTCTATATCATTAACGATTTAATCTTTCTGAAGCCATAAACACTTGCTTGGCAGCTCATCTGCCTCTATGGAATATACAGCTCTTCTTTTTTTTAGTGGATTATATTTTCTCCGGTAGCCCTCCTAGTTCGCCTCTTCCAACAGTCCTGGCAGGTTACAGTATAACTATCCTTTGTTTCCCTTTTGGTCCTCGGTGAGACATAGGCGAGTCATACACGCCAGCAGTATCTAATGTGCTGTAGTGATCTTCTTCTTCTTCTTCATCGTACGCAGTCAGACAGTAACATTTATTTTTTCGAAAAAAGCAGCCGTCATCCTGAGGCTGTCGACACTGCTGTAGAGCTTGTCTAGTGTTGCCACTGGTGATGGCCACATCTGCTCTCTCTGATCCTCGTATGTCGGGCAGTTTTGCAGCAAATGCTCAGCGGTCATTTTCCCGGTACCACACGGGCATTCGTCAGTGCCCCCTATCTTCAATTTATTGAATAGGTGGTACCTCAGTCTATTGTGGCCAGTGCGAAGTCTGAAGACCACGAGCTGCTCTCTTCTGTTCAACTGGTAATAGTATGTTCGGTTTCCAATTTGGTCATGTATCTAGCTCTAATAAGCCGTTTTGACTCTTCGTAGGTCACACTAGTATCTGGTTGTGGTAGTCTTGCACCTTCTTTTGCCAGTCTGTCTGCCTCCTCGTTGCCTTGGATGTTGCAGTGAGATGGAACCCGCTGCACCACTACCCTTTTTGGTGCGACCTGCTGGCATAGTTGACAGGCTGTAGTGATCGTTTCCTTGTCTTATAGCAGGAGTCCCGAGCACATACCATCACGAGCAAATCAAACATGTTCAATGGAAGAACGGTCGCAGCACGGTAGCATGTTTAATGATACAAGGGTTATATCATATCAACATGTTTAATGATACAAAGGTTATAGGACAGTAGCATGTTTAATGATACAAGGGTTATATCATATCAACATGTTTAATGATACAAGGGTTATATCATATCAACATGTTTAATGATACAAGTGTTATATCATATCAACATGTTTAATGATACAAGGGTTATATCATATCAACATGTTTAATGATACAAGGGTTATGTCATATCAACATGTTTAATGATACAAGGGTTAAATCATATCAACATGTTTAATGATACAAGGGTTAACTCATATCAACATGTTTAATGATACAAGGGTTATATTATATCAACATGTTTAATGATACCAGGGTTATATCATATCAACATGTTTAATGATACAAGGGTTATATCATATCAACATGTTTAATGATACACGGGTTATGTCATATCAACATGTTTAATGATACAAGGGTTAAATCATATCAACATGTTTAATGATACAAGGGTTATATCATATCAACATGTTTAATGATACACGGGTTATATCATATCAACATGTTTAATGATACAAGGGTTATATCATATCAACATGTTTAATGATACAAGGACTACAACACAGTAAAGTGTTGGATGATACAAGAGCACACTACAATAAAATGGTAGAAGACATAAGATCACAGTAGAATAAGATGATCAATGAAACAAGAGCATAGTAGAATTCAACTTTCAAGGATTCAAGTTCTAATTCGTAGTAAAACATTCAATGATTTCTTCTTCTTTGACATAGCGAAAATGAAGTTGTGACGTTTTGTCGTAGTTTTAAGCGAGGCTCAGATATCTGCAGCCCGACTCATCCTAGTTCAGCTGGCTTGTTTCAATACCCAATGTATCTGCTCACTGCGATCCCGCGAGTCACTGACTGCTGACAGCTCATTTACTTTGCTGCATCTTCGATGCAGTTTTATGATATAAAGGCTAATTTGCAGTAAATACGTCGGTGACATAAAGCCCACATCACAGTAAATTCTTCGGTGACATAAAGGCCCACATCACAGTAAATTTTTTGGTGACATAAAGGCCACAGCTCAGTAAATTGTTTCGTGACATTAAAGGACATATCTCAGTAAACTGTTCTGTGACATACGGACGCACAGCACAGTAAATTGTTCAGTGACATAAAGGCCCACATCACAGTAAATTTTTCAGTGACATAAAGGACCACATCACAGTAAATTGTTCAGTGACATAAAGGCCCACATCACAGTAAATTGTTCAGTGACACAAAGGACCACATCACAGTAAATTGTTCAGTGACATAAAGGCCCACATCACAGTAAATTGTTCAGTGACATAAAGGCCCACATCACAGTAAATTGTTCAGTGACATAAAGTACCACATCACAGTAAATTGTTCAGTGACATAAAGGCCCACATCACTGTAAATTGTTCAGTGACACAAAGGACCACATCACAGTAAATTGTTCAGTGACATAAAGGCCCACATCACAGTAAATTGTTCAGTGACATAAAGGCTCACATCACAGTAAATTGTTCAGTGACATAAAGGACCACATCACAGTAAATTTTTCAGTGACATAAAGGCCCACATCACAGTAAATTGTTCAGTGACATAAAGGCCCACATCACAGTAAATTGTTCAGTGACATAAAGGCTCACCTCACAGTAAATTGTTCAGTGACATAAAGGCTCACATCACAGTAAATTGTTCAGTGACATAAAGGCCCACATCACAGTAAATTGTTCAGTGACATAAATGTTCACTTCACAGTAAATTGTTCTGTGACATAAAGGCCCCCATCACAGTAAATTGTTCAGTGACATAAAGGCCCACATCACAGTAAATTGTTCTGTGAAATAAATGTCCACATCACAGTAAATTTGCACGATATACATCAGAATCTGACAACATATGCATTATAATCTTACAAGATATGCATTATAATCTTACAAGATATACATTATAATCCTCCACGAAGGATGTTGGGATATCACATTCAGGCCACTATAATCAAGTAAGGTCAACGCTAGCATCTTGTAAAAAAAATAAAAAAAATAACGAGCTACAATATTTCAAGTAGAACATTAAATACTCACAAGGAGGACATTAAAATCGCTTAGGAAATACTTTAGAATCTAGCAAGAATAAGAAATGAAAGAGGTGAAAGAAGCGTGGATATGTGAGCAATGTACACACATCGAAGAGAGATTAAACAGAAATTACGCTTAAGGAGCATACAAGGTAGTCAAAGAACTGGTAACAGCAAGACAAGACAGGAACTTTATGATCCAGGATAAAAGCAGCAAGTGCCTTATTGAGGATAATGACGTACTGGCACGATGGACAGAGTACTGTTCCGAGTTATATAACTATGAGGGACGGAACAAACCTGAGAAAACAATCCCTCCAACACCAACAACTATAGAGGATAACCAACTGATAACGAAGGAAGAAGTATCTGCAGCTGTAAAGACATTGAGAAGAGGAAAGGCGGCTGGCGTGGAAATATACCAGCAGAGCTCTTACAGGCAAGTGGGGAGGTAGTGGTGAAAGGCCTGACACACATCTGCAACAAAATATGAGCGACAGAAAACTGGCCGGACTTATGGACGAAATCAATAGTTATACCGTTACTTAAGTCTGGAAACCTAAAGCTGTGCTAAAATTACAGAACAATAAGCCTCATCAGCCACCCTAGCAAGGTCATGCTTAGATTAATCCTCGACCGATTTAAACCCCAAGCAGAGAACATTATTGCCGAGGAGCAAGCAGGGTTCAGACAGGGAAGAAACACTACAGAACAGATATTTAATTAAAGGCTGCTAAGCGAGAAATATCTAGAATAGCAGTAAACACTGTATCATGTGTTTGTTGATTGAAGGCGTTTGATAGGGTATGGCAAAAAGCGCTATGGGCAACCATCAGGATGTATAAAATCAACGGAAATATGATAAAGGTCCTTGAACACCTGTATGATAAGGCGTCCAGTGCAGTTCTTGTGAATGGGAGACGAGGAGACTGGTTTCGCACATCAATTGGTGTGAGACAGGGGTGTACTCTCTCTCCAACTCTTTTCAACATATTCCTTGAGGGAATTATGAGTGAGGCACTTGGAGGTCACGTTGGTACTGTCAAGATAGGGGGCCGAACGATTACCAACCTTCGTTTTGCTGATGACATCGACGGGTTGGCGGGTTCAGAAGTAGAACTCAAGGAAAAGGTTGTTACTTGCAAGTAGAACATTAGAACATCACAAGAAGAACATCCGAATATCACACGAAGAACATCCGAATATCACACGAAGAACATTCGAATATCACACGAAGAACATCCGAATATCACACGAAGAACATTCGAATATCACACGAAGAACATCCGAATATCACACGAAGAACATCCGAATATCACACGAAGAACATTAACATCTCACCATTAGAAATGTAGAAACTCTCCAGAAACAAAAATTATGAACTCATAACACGAATATTATAATCTCACAACAAAATCATTGGAACATTACAAGATAAATATTATAATCTCAGAAGAAGATTACTAGAATTTCACAAAAAGATTACTAGATTTTCACGTCAAGAACATTCGAATCTGCTCAGAAAACTAAATGACTAATCGCCAGAACAAATAATAGTTGCTGATTACCTATGTTTTGAAACTTTGTCGTGTGTAGTAGCCTATTTTAGTTTATTTTACTATGTCTGGGCCATTTCAGGCTGTGAACTATTGAGCGATACCATTTTTATGTATATCTCAGATTTGAGAAATAGACATAACGCCGGATATGTCGTTATAACGGGTCTTATCTCCCCTTGATCCCCCCCTTTCATTCCATTCTCGTATTGCGCTATATTTAAAAACAATCAAATTATTCACAAACACGCGTCAGATATTTTTTTGCAACCTCCCACCATTTCCTTCTTCCCCTTTCTGTCTCTCCAGGCTGCTATTGATCACTTGATTAATGCAAGACCATCAGCAGATTCAAAAGTGTGTCACATTTTCTCGGTTGTCGCCCTTACAACGTATATTTTATCTTGCGATTTTTCCGTGTTGAGTTTTCAACAATGCCAGATATCTGCTACTACAGTTCTTGGTGGAGCTTCAACCTGCAGAATCTTGTTTCATAACGACAAGAATGGATACAATTTTAGCTTAGTCATCTAGTGACATCTGACGATCTTTGGTGCCGTCGTAATTTAATCTTGTGTGACTGTCAGCTGAGATAAGTTATAAATACTATCATAACATGTATTGCAAATACTTCCTAGAGCCGATGGTGCAGGGAATGAGTTTCCAGCAACTAGCGACTCAGGATCACCGAGCTATAGTTGACCAAAACTTCTACCTCTAAGTGGCGGCATGGAAACAGACTGCACTAGGTTCCCAAAAAATGTGACCTGAAAACGGATATTCTGGGACGAAAGTCGCAGATATTAGAGCCTCGCTGTAAATTACGACACAACGTCATAAATTCACTCTCATGACGAACGTCACATATAAAGAAATAATAACTTTTTTGTTGTCTTGGACACATAACAGAAAGTCAAATGTTTACTTCATCTCCAGAAAGGATAACTTGATCAATTACAACTGGGTGCCTATATCACAACTTCTCATTACACGACACAAGGAAGACCAAGCACCAGAGGGACAGATAAAATAACACGAATTCTACAGGACGGGCTAACAACAACCAATGCATCATACTTAGTCCGAGAGAAGTAAAATCATATCCTGACATCGTTTTGTGGTCCTTGTGGGTATGGTGGCTAACATTATTGATACAACTAGATCATTATAGTCAAACACCAACAGATTTGTGGTCCAGGTGGGCATGATGGCTAACACAAGTAATACAACTAAATCATTATAGTCAAATACAAATAGATTAGTGGTCCAGGTGGGCATGATGGCTAACACAAGTAATACAACTAAATCATTATAGTTAAATACAAATAGATTAGTGGTCCAGGTGGGCATGATGGCTAACACAAGTAATACAACTAAATCATTATAGTTAAATACAAATAGATTAGTGGTCCAGGTGGGCATGATGGCTAACACAAGTAATACAACTAAATCATTATAGTTAAATACAAATAGATTAGTGGTCCAGGTGGGCATGATGGCTAACACAAGTAATACAACTAAATCATTATAGTTAAATACAAATAGATTAGTGGTCCAGGTGGGCATGATGGCTAACACAAGTAATACAACTACATCATTATAGTCAAACACCAATATGGGATCAAGATGCTGAGTAGCACATGAGCTGTGGTGGTTAGCGACCCATAGCTGACTGCTAGCGTCAGGGACAGCGAACCATAGCCGCCAAGACCCTTCTACACCTCCACGCGGTGATCCTGGATAACAGGCTGCAGCAGGGCAGACTGGCTAAGGAGAAGGGATCGAAGAGGGAATGCTAAGCCGGTACTAAACAAAAAATGCTTGTTGAAGTCGGATGTATTGGACCGAAAGGTGCAAATATCGCAGCCAAGATGTAAACTACGACACAACGCATTCCGTTCTCTGGACTACATTCTGCTACTTAAGCCCTTTTAGTGTTTGGTAGTGGGAGATTGAGAACGAAGGAAGAAGAAGAAGAAACACCAATATATTAGTGGTCCAGGTGGGCATAATGGCTTACAAAAGTGACACAACTAGATCATTATAGTCAAGCACCAACAGATTAGAAACAAGGAGACACAGATATATGAGCCGCTTATTCAACAGTTCATTACAATGCTAAAATAATGTTAATAATACTAATACCTACACACTGCAAACAGAAAAAGCAATTTCTGGGTTAATTCTGGATTCTCTATGTGGATATTCTAATGGTATCTTTGAGTTAACTGACTTTAATCTTTGCAGATAATCTAATGTTATCTTTGGGTTAACTGACTAAACTTTTGTAGATAATCTCATGTTACCCGTGGCTTAACTGACTAAACTTTTGTAGATTATCTGATGTTTTATTTAGACTAACTGACTTTAGTCTTCGTAGATAATCTGGTGCTATCTTTGAGTTAACTGACTAAACTTTTGTAGATAATCTGATGTTTTATTTAGACTAACTGACTTTAGTCTTCGTAGATAATCTGGTGCTATCTTTGAGTTAACTAACTAAACTTTTGCAGATACTCTGATGATCTATTTAGGCTAACTGACTTTAATCTTTGCAGATAATCTGATGATTTATCGCTGCGTGCCAGGTGAAGCTATTGTTTTAAATTATATGAAGCATGAATCTCAAACATTGCATTAGTTGTTTTGTATGAATGGTTGTACATGATAAGGTGGCAAACTTCATGCACAACCCCTTTAGCAGTTTTTACAACATACGAAGAGTATAACAGTGCAATTTTATTTTCTATACATGTTAAACTCGGCTGATATATTCATGTATCACACTCGGCTGATAGATTCATGTATAACACACTCAGCTGATAGATTCATGTATCACACTCGGCTGATTGATTCATGTATCACACTCGGCTGATAGATTCATGTATCACACTCGGCTGATAGATTCATGTATCACACTCGGCTGATAGATTCATGTATCACACTCGGCTGAGAGATTCATGTATCACACTCGGCTGATAGATTCGTGTATCACACTCGGCTGATATATTCATGTATCACACTCGGCTGATAGATTCATGTATAACACACTCGGCTGATAGATTCATGTATCACACTCGGCTGATTGATTCATGTATCACACTCGGCTGATAGATTCATGTATCACACTCGGCTGATAGATTCATGTATCACACTCGGCTAGTAGATTCATGTATCACACTCGGCTGATAGATTCATGTATCACACTCGGCAGATAGATTCATGTATCACACTCGGCTGATAGATTCATGTATCACACTCGGCTGATAGATTCATGTATCACACTCGGCTGATAGATTCATGTATCACACACTCGGCTGATATATTCATGAATCACACACTCGGCTGATAGATTCATGTATCACACTCGGCTGATTGATTCATGAATCACACTCGGCTGATAGATTCATGTATCACACTCGGCTGATAGATTCATGTATCACACTCGGCTGATAGATTCATGTATCACACTCGGCTGATAGATTCATGTATCACACTCGGCTGACAGATTCATGTATCACACACTCGGCTGATATATTCATGAATCACACACTCGGCTGATAGATTCATGTATCACACTCGGCTGATTGATTCATGAATCACACACTCCGCTGACATGTCCAAGTACCACACACTCCGCTGACATGTACAAGTATCACACACTCCGCTGACATGTACATGTATCACACACTCCGCTGACATGTACACGTATCACACACTCGGCTGATAGATTCATGAATCACACACTCCGCTGACATGTACAAGTATCACACACTCGAGTGACAGAAACAAGTATCACACCCTCGGGTGACAGATACAAGTATCACACACCCCGCTGACATGTGCAAGTATCACACACTCCGCTGACATGTACAAGTATTGCACACTCCGCTGTCTGGCAGGACGTGACGATCCTGAGACACAGTCACGCTGGACTGCCTCTCTTCCGGGATAGTACAAACTAGTACATAGTCCATCATATCATATCATTGCCAAACCCTATAGACACGAGTGGGGAAGACTCGTTAGTCCTGCAAGACAACTTCCCTAAGAGAGACAACTCTGACCAAAAAACAACTGCTGCCTTGCAGATAGGCTGGGGACAGCCAAAGGCTAAGAAGGGCATCCCTTCAGAAACGCCTGTTGAAATCGGATGCACTGAGCCACAGGCTTAACAAAATAAAACAGTGCAACGTAAATATCGCTGTAAACAGCGTACGATGAAGAAGAGAAGAAGCACACTCCGCTGACATGTACAAGTATTGCACACTCCACTGACATGTACACGTATCACACACTCGAGTGACAGATACAAGTATCACACACTCGGGTGACAGATACAAGTATCACACACTCCGCTCACATGTACAAGTAGCACACACTCCATTGACATGTACAAGTATCACACAATCGGGTGACAGATACAAGTATCACACACTCGGGTGACAGATACAAGTATCACACACTCGGGTGACAGATACAAGTATCACACACTCCACTGACATGTACAAGTGTCACACACTCCACTGAAATGTACAAGTATCACACACTCCACTGACATGTACAAGTATCACACACATTTCGTCTGCCGCTTGTTCCTGCCGTCTTAACAACGAATTAACGGAATCTGTTAAAGCTAGTCCATGATAAGGACAGTAGCATCCAGCAGCGTGCAATTTCCATGATGTCAAACTATGTAATAACGACCATATTATTTAACCATACCATAACCCTTATCCTAACCCTAAACATAACCATATCCCATATCCTAACCCAAACCTTAAACCTAACCTTAAATCCCAACTCTAAACCTAACCATAGAACTAACTGTAACCCTAATTCCAACGCTAAACCTAACCCTAACCCTAAACCTAACCATATGACTAAACCTAACCCTAAACCTAACCCTAAATCTAATCATAATCATAACCCTAACCCTAATTCAAACCATAGCCCCAATCCTAACCCTAATCCTAAACCTGACCCTAATCAGTAGCTCTGAAATATAAACAGTACTAGAACGTGAAAAACCTTCCGTGCCAAATGTGTTATTGGTCAAAGTATGAAAGACCATTCTTCTGAGTTGCACAGATCTTGGACTGTCATACTAAAGTGTCCATCAGAGCTGTACAGAGCCAGTACTGTCACAGTAAAGTGCCTCAGAGCTGCACAGAGCCAGTACTATCACACTAAATCACCCCATAGAGGTGATTAGAGCAATTACTGTCACACTAAAGTGCCCCACTGAGGTGATCAGAGCCAGTACTCTCACACTAAAGTGCCCACAGAGGTGATAAGAACCAGCACTGCCACACTAAAGGGCCCCACAGAGGTGATTAGAGCCAGTACTGTCACACTAAAATGCCCACAGAGGTGATCAGAGCCAGCACTGCCACGCTAAAGTGGCCCACATATGTGCACGGGGGCCACTCCTGTCATACTGAAGCAATCAATACGGACACAAGATAACCGTTGGAGACCACATCGAGACGGTTGTACGCAGGAACATACACATTCAAAGCACAGTTAAAGCAATAAGGGAATTAGTGATAGTCGAAGACAAAGTACAAATGCTAGTCAGTAAATAGGTTACAAATGCCTGCTTACAAGAAAAACTCAATGCGATACGAACTTATTTATAATTTAGTATTGCTCTTACATTTTCTCATATTTCCCCTCACAATAATCCACAAACATTGATTGCCACACATATCACATCGCTTTAACAGTGCACCGAGACCTGCACCATATAAGTCTTTAGTTCAACTTATTCGTCATTCGCGAAACGTTTTTCGCCGAGGTGGGATCATGCATTATGTTGTAAGCAAAACCATGCAAACACCACAGTGCACTGACTACATTTTCTATCGCGACTCACCTGTCAGTTCGAGTCATCTCCCACTCCCACCACACATATGCTTCCTTTGGAACCTGAACATGACGACCAGGTTTGGCTTCACTAGCAGTTACAAGTAAAATGTATTTATGCAATTATGCACCGCTTTACGTGACAAACACTTGTCAGCGTAAACAGGAAGCGTTTCCTTATTAATTTCCTTTGCAGAAGAACCAACACAAAACACACAACACACAACACACAACAATACGCTGTTCTCTGGAGCAGACTATTTGAGCACAGACGCCATTTTGTTTTTCGGCTGCGCACGGCACGTGCCACCTATCGTCTGCTACCTAACGTCTGCTACCTATTGTCTGCTACCTAACGTCTGCTACCTAACGTCTGCTACCTAACGTCTGCTACCTAACGTCTGCTACCTAACGTCTGCTACCTATCGTCTGCTACCTATCGTCTGCTAATGTCTGCTACCTAACGTCTGCTACCTATCGTCTGCTACCTATCGTCTGCTAATGTCTGCTACCTAACGTCTGCTACCTAACGTTTGCTACCTATCGTCTGCTACCTATCGTCTGCTAATGTCTGCTACCTAATGTCTGCTACCTATCGTCTGCTACCTATCGTCTGCTACCTATCGTCTGCTACCTATCGTCTGCTAATGCCTGCTATCTAACGTCTGCTACTTATCGTCTGCTGCATATCGTCTGCTAATGTCTGCTACCTAATGTCTGCTACCTATCGTCTGCTAATGTCTGCTACCTAATGTCTGCTACCTAACGTCTGCCACCTAGCATCTACCACCAAACGTCTGCTACCTAATGTCTGCTACCTATCGTCTGCTAATGTCTGCTACCTAATGTCTGCTACCTAATGTCTGCTACCTATCGTCTGCTACCTATCGTCTGCTACCTATCGTCTGCTACCTATCGTCTGCTACCTATCGTCTGCTACCTATCGTCTGCTACCTAATGTCTGCTACCAATCGTCTGCTACCTAATGTCTGCTACATAATGTCTGCTACCTATCGTCTGCTAATGTCTGCTACCTAATGTCTGCTACCTAATGTCTGCTACCTAATGTCTGCTACGTAATGTCTGCTAACTAATGTCTGCTACCTAATGTCTGCTACATAATGTCTGCTACCTACTGTCTGCTACCTAATGTCTGCTACCTAATGTCTGCTACCTAATGTCTGCTACATAATGTCTGCTACATATCGTCTGCTACATATCGTCTGCTACCTATCGTCTGCTACCTAATGTCTGCTACCTAATGTCTGCTACCTAATGTCTACTACCTAATGTCTGCTACCTAACGGCTGCCACCTAGCGTCTGCCACCAAACGTCTGCTATATACAGTGTTCACAAATATGGATGTTGCTGCCACCTAACGTCACCTTTAGAAACTATCAACTACATTAATGAGCTATTCAGTGTGTGACCTAATTATTGACTTACTCTCGAAATTAACAAAAAGCATTATGAGTTGTTCCCGACTATTGTGAGACAATGTGGTTCAGAGTTAAAAGATACAAAATTGAGGAAATAAGAAACAATTTACAATGAATGAAATATATATTGGGCCTTTCAACATAGTGACATTAACATAGTGACATTAACATAGTGACATTAACATAGTGACATTAACACAGTGACATTAGCATGGTGGCATTAACGAGTGTCAATAATAGATCTGGTTTACATGGCGAGGATCAACGGCCGTTTGGTGCCGTAATCGGTAGGAGAACTGGTACGTGTCTCTGAGACAGAAAGTTGTGTAGAGTCATAGTCGGTTCAAGAACTGGTACGTGTCTCTGAGACAGAAAGTTGTGTAGAGTCATAGTCGGTTCAAGAACTGGTACGTGTCTCTGAGACATGAAGTTGTATAGAGCCATAGTCGGTTCAAGAACTGGTACGGATCTCTGAGACATGAAGTTGTATAGAGCCATAGTCGGTTCAAGAACTGGTACGGATCTCTGAGACATGAAGTTGTATAGAGCCATAGTCGGTTCAAGAACTGGTACGGATCTCTGAGACATGAAGTTGTATAGAGCCATAGTCGGTTCAAGAACTGGTACGGATCTCTGAGACATGAAGTTGTATAGAGCCATAGTCGGTTCAAGAACTGGTACGTATCTCTGAGGCAGAAAGTGAAATAGAGTCATAATCGTTTTAAGAGCAGATACGTATATCTGAGGCAGAAAGTGGTGCAGTGTCATAATCGGTATAAGAGCTGGTACGCATCTCGGGAACAGGAAGTTGTGTGACATCGTAATATGATGATGATCGGTAGGTATCTGAGAGACAGGAAGTTGTGTGGAGCAATAATCGGTACCTATGTCCGGGGCATGAAGATGTGTTGAGCTATGATTGGAATGATAACGTCAGAACTGCTACCAATTTCTGGTACCGGAAGCTGCGCAGAACCATGATTGACAGTCGACCTGGCACAGGGACAAGAATATAACGAGAGTTTGGGCCATACATTAGTTATTGTCACCATGTGCCATTCGATGTTAAAGTTCAAGGACTGCACGCGCCCATTGTTAAGGTAATGTGTGATGCGATACATTAAAGACGACATTACAGAGACAAAAGTACATCAACCGATCTCGGCATTTCCCTGCAACTAATGTTCTGGGAGTCACAAATGTCCGATATGCGTGCACCCGGGGTTGGCCCTTCCTTGGGAGCTTCGCGGAGATCGAAGAGGATTAGACTCCCAGAGGAGCGCTAGTGAGACGTCGGACGGGAGAAGGGCGGACAGAGGGCAAAAGAATTGCGCTCAGGCACGTCGGACGTCACACACCGTCTTCTTATTTAATTGTGCAACTCTTAGGCATTTTGCACTACCCCCGAAATATTTGATCTAGAATTAGTTGTAGATAAAGTTAAGCATCCATGGATACTGGTTTTTAAGGAAAACAAACATGTTTGTGATTTTACGCAAAAGTAAAAGTGTATGTGAACGCATGGATAATCTGTCACATTTGAAAGAAAAGTGTCTATTTTGTATGTTATCTTCATGGGTTATTTTCTCACCTTTGCTTATTTTCTCACCTTTGCTTATTTTCTGAGTGTTTGTTATTGGTGTGTGAATGTGTTTCTGTTGTCATTATCAACAGACCTAGTCATCAGTATGACCAAACCAGGGCAATTCTGCAACACTTTTAGAACATACATCATGATAAAACCAGAAGGACTCCTGTTAAGTCTGAAAAGACGTTCCTTGACCCTATAGAAAGATGGTAACCACATAAAGGTAGCTACACAGTAAAAACTGCAGTCAGAGATGAAGTGCTAGAAACTTTGTTTGGTCTCGAATTGTATTTTAGGTTAGGCTGACCAGTTTCCGTCCTCGCAACCCGTCCTTCTATAACTGTAAGTCATGTACAATTTGCAGTTGGGTAGGCCAGAATTTGTCAAGATTGGGGAATGAATCCGGTACCTTCCCTGTCAGAAGCAAGCGTTTAGTCAATATTGTTCAGAGATGGTCATCCTACGGAATATCAATGGGCAAGTTGTCCTAAAGCCATCGATGAGAAAGTAAAAAACTCTTTATTGTATGAGATCTGAAGCTTTTTTAACAGTTCCTGATCGTAACCTTACTGCTTGCAGCTGGGTAGACCAGATCATACAAGAACCGGGAAATGGACGTCATCTCGTCACGAAATGATAAGTGGTGATTTAAGGTTGAAATGACAAGTGGTGATCTAAGGGTGAAATGACAAGTGGTGATCTAAGGGTGAAATGACAAGTGGCGATCTAAGGGTGAAATGACAAGTGGTGATCTAAGGGTGAAATGACAAGTAGTGATCTTAGGGTGAAATGACAAGTGGTGATCTAAGGGTGAAATGACAAGTGGTGATCTAAGGGTGAAATGACAAGTGGCGATCTAAGGGTGAAATGACAAGTGGTGATCTAAGGGTGAAATGACAAGTGGTGATCTAAGGGTGAAATGACAAGTGGTTATCTAAGGGTGAAATGAGAAGTGTCGATCTCAGAGTGAAATGACAAGTGGTGATCTAACGGGAAATAGCAATTGGCAATTGAAATGACAAATTTTGATCATAGGGTGAAATGACAAGTGTCACTCTAAGGGTGAAATGACAAGTGTCGATCTAAGGGTGAAATGACAATTATCGATCTAAGGGTGAAATGACAAGTATCGATCTAAGGGTGAAATGACACATGGCAATTTAAATGACAAGTTTTGATCATAGGGTGAAATAGCAAGTGTCGATCTAAGGGTGGAAGGACAAGTGATGATCTAAGGGGAAAATGGCAAAGGGCAATTGAAATGACAAATTTCGATCTTAGGGTGAAATGACAAGTGTCGGTCTAAGGGTAAAATGACAAGTGGTGATCTAAGGGTGAAATGACAAGTGGTGATCTAAGGGCAAATGGCAAATGGCAATTGAAATGACAAATTTTGATCTTAGGGTGAAATGCCAAGTGTCGATCATAGGGTCAAATGACAAGTTGGCAAAAACAAACAACATCTGAACACTCTGAAATGCCCAAACAACACGCTTTGGTGAAAGGGTCCGTCAACTCCCTCCCCCTCCCCCAGACCTGATGCAAGATACTGACGATGATATCATAGAATAACATCATAAATCTTCATCTCTACATCATTACCTATTTATGGTCATTGGGCCCTGATTGTTCCCCTTTGACCGGACCAAACCCAGCGGCGACTGCCTGGTCGGTAAATGTCATCTCACTGTTTTAGTAACAGCCACCAGCAACACGTTTCCCATGATAATTAATATCAATTAGCAAGCTCATACACAATGTACCAGCGCTGCATGCGAGCTAAAGATCACACAGAAAAATGGGGTGGGCGAAACTAGAAGATATTTTCGATCTTTCACTTCGGGGAGAAGGGGACTGCATCAGTGGATGTTAGTCCAGTTTATAACTATATCGATCAACTGTCGAATCTCTTCTCCTTTCAGTCCAGCTGAATTACTTTCACTGCTAATGATGTTTTGTTGTTGTTGTATGTTACAGTGGCTCTGCTTAGATCCCGACGCGTAGTGAAGAAGGTGGACCTGGGTCTCGCTAGCGGTAGTACAATACGTTTCACAGTAGGTTCCCCACTTTGTTGGCCAGATTTCTGTACAGCAACCAGTTTTCAGGAGAACGGCGAGGACACGATGAGAACCTCGATAAGTCCCTGTCCATGACCTTATCTGGTCTCCATACACAAACACATGATTAAAGTCCTTTTTTAACAATGATTGTTGTCAGAGACGAAGTGTGAGGTGCTCCGTAAAAATAAGCTTTTGCTGTCTTCCTCTCTATCGTCTTTCTTCATTTTCTTTTTCTTTTTTTTCTGTTTCTTCTTATTCTTCTTCTTTTTCTTCTTCTTCTTCTTCTTCTGCTTCTTCTTCTTCTTCTTCTTCTTCTTCTTCTTCTTCTTCTTCTTCTTCTTCTTCTTCTTCTTCTTCTCCGGCTTCTTCTTTTCAGAGTTCGTTCTGAAAAAAGACGTTTTATGGCGCCAACCCGACACATCCTGTTTCAGAACAAACCAGGTTTGTTTTCACTATTCGATCACAATATCTTAGTCAGTCTGCATCGGTGCAGGTTGTTTTCAGGGCGGACCCCTATAGGCGGATTAGGGTCTTGTTCAGCTATGATTCCATAACCTTGACCCAAACAGGCAACTATGAGTGACTGTCTGCTGTCAGCTCATTCATTGCTCTGTCTAATTTTGATTTCCACACAATGTGTAGCGAACTACATTTTGATCGGAGACAAAGGCATAGACGATAGACCACGATGAAAGTAGGTTTAGCTGGAACGCATTATTCATACACGATTACATCGGACAGCTACATAGCTAAATCAGTTATCGTGAAATGTTCAGTTGATAATTTTCAGAATCCATAACGTTAACAAACCTACAACATTCTGTCCCACCAATGTGTCCCTATCCAACAGCCCATGGGTATCTGCATGTCAGTGCATCGTCATTCCTATAATAATTCAAGAACCTCTTTGGCAACACACTGTGAACAATTGGCTGGGATATATCGATCAACCAGAATACTCGCCCGCTTGGTTGTCTCTAGTACTAGGCTGAGTAATTTGTATTTTACCAGGGGTGAGTAACTCGCATTTTACCAGCCATACGCTCTCATCCAGCATGTCACCTATGCAAATTAGCCAATGGTCAAAGGCGAAGGTTTGCCCAAGCCAAACACGCCAGCGCGGGTGAGTAGCTGGCAGGACCAAAGCTCGCCTACAACTTAATTTATGCGTGTGTGCGTACGCGCAGGAGTGGGTGTGTGGGTCGATATACTGAGAAATGATGGACTGATCAGGCCTTAATCTGTGGGACAGCTAGATTCGATTCCATCGAAAGTGGGGGGGGGGGACTGGTGCGTAAGGCAGGTGTGGTAAGGGTGAGAGAACTGTTGTACAATGTGGGTGCAGCTATTCCTAACATAACATTGAGATGCCAGCTATTCCTAACATAACATTGAGATGCCAGCTGTTACTAACATAACATTGAGATGCCAGCTATTCCTAACATAACATTGAGATGCCAGCTGTTACTAACATAACATTGAGATGCCAGCTATTCCTAACATAACATTGAGATGCCAGCTATTCCTAACATAACATTGAGATGCCAGCTATTCCTAACATAACATTGAGATGCCAGCTATTCCTAACATAACATTGAGATGCCAGCTATTCCTAACATAACATTGAGATGCCAGCTATTCCTAACATAACATTGAGATGCCAGCTATTCCTAACATAACATTGAGATGCCAGCTATTCCTAACATAACATTGAGATGCCAGCTATTCCTAACATAACATAGAGATGCCAGCTATTCCTAACATAACATTGAAATGCCAGCTATTCCTAACATAACATTGAGATGCCAGCTATTCCTAACATAACATTGAGATGCCAGCTATTCCTAACATAACATTGAGATGCCAGCTATTCCTAACATAACAATGAGATGCCAGCTATTCCTAACATAACATTTAAATGCCAGCTATTCCTAACATAACATTGAGATGCCAGCTATTCCTAACATAAGATTGAGATGCCAGCTATTACTAACATAACATTGAGATGCCAGCTATTACTAACATAACATTGAGATGCCAGCTATTACTAACATACCATTGAGATGCCAGCCATTACTAACATAACATTGAGATGTCAGCTATTACTAACATAACATTGAGATGCCAGCTATTACTAACATAACATTGAGATGCCAGCTATTACTAACATAACATTGAGATGCCAGCTATTCCTAACATAACATTGAGATGCCAGCTATTACTAACATAACATTGAGATGCCAGCTGTTACTAACATAACATTGATATGCCAGCTATTACTAACATAACATTGAGATGCCAGCTGTTACTAACATAACATTGAGATGCCAGCTGTTACTAACATAACATTGAGATGCCAGCTGTTACTAAAATAACAAGGAGAAGCCAGATAGTGTTCTTATATACTAAGGAGATGGCAGCTATTCCAAATATAACGAGGAGATAATACACACATTTAAGAAACCAGTTGACAGCATTGCAAGGCAGTCGCTGTTCTCAAATCCCCAGGATAAGAGAAACAGAGGCGGAACTAAAATACAGGTTGAGAAGTAAGCTTAAGACAGAGATTAAAGAGATGAGATACAGGTGGAGAGAACTTGAATGGATAACTCCCAACGGACGTGCTATTTCTCAAGTTGGTATTTGCTCTTTAACTGGTGCACACTGCGTTAGGATAATTATGCAAATAGTTCCTTTAAAAACCCAATCCACACACCCCTTTGACATCCCAACTGCACTCCATCCCCGCCTACAACTGAACCTTCATACCCTCTCCCTCCCAAGCAGATCTGTCTCTTATTCCACAAACCCGTCACTCAGATGTCTTAATAATGTCGCAGTACTGGCTATTGTATATCCATATGGCCACTAGAGCTATGCCGAAGGCAGCGTTCCTGCCAGCAGTTTCACAGACTTGAAAAATCCAAGGATGGGTGTAAGACCGAGCGACATACAAACCTGCTATCCATCAGGTAGTGTGGGCACAGTCAATGCCTAAGCACATTAATCCGACATAAATGCCTGTTGAAACTGGATGTACTGGGCGACAGGGTATCAGAGCCTGTGCAACCTAATTGTTCATAATGATCGAGGAGGAAAGTGATCAAATGGGTTGAATGGATGAGCTAACAGCATTTAGTGACCCATAGCTGGCTACTTGCATCAAGGTCAGCGACCCATAGCTGGCTGCTTGCATCAAGGTCAGCGACCCATAGCTGGCTACTTGCATCAAGGTCAGAGACCCATAGCTGGCTGCTTGCATCAAGGTCAGCGACCCATAGCTGGCTGCTTGCATCAAGGTCAGCGACCCATAGCTGGCTGCTTGCATCAAGGTCAGAGACCCATAGCTGGCTGCTTGCATCAAGGTCAGCGACCCATAGCTGGCTGCTTGCATCAAGGTCAGCGATCCATAGCTGGCTGCTTGCATCAAGGTCAGCGACCCATAGCTGGCTGCTTTCATCAAGGTCAGAGACCCATAGCTGGCTGCTTGCATCAAGGTCAGAGACCCATAGCTGACGGCTTGCATCAAGGTCAGCGACCCATAGCTGGCTGCTTGCATCAAGGTCAGCGACCCATAGCTGGCTGCTTGCATCAAGGTCAGCGACCCATAGCTGGCTGCTTGCATCAAGGTCAGCGACCCATAGCTGGCTGCTTGCATCAAGGTCAGCGACCCATAGCTGGCTGCTTGCATCAAGGTCAGCGACCCATAGCTGGCTGCTTGCATCAAGGTCAGCGACCCATAGCTGGATGTTTGCATCAAGATCAACGACCCATAGCTCGCTGCTTGTATCCAGGTCAGTGACCCATAGCTGACCAAGACACAATTCCGTCTCTAATTGGCGGCCCTAGAAATAGGCTGCACCCATTCAGCCTGATTAAGTGACTAGGGATAGAAAATGAAAAAATAAACACAATTTCAAAAATACTTTGCTAAGCCTGGTTGTGTCGA
Source organism: Ariolimax columbianus (assembly GCA_036924085.1). Classification (NCBI taxonomy): domain Eukaryota; kingdom Metazoa; phylum Mollusca; class Gastropoda; order Stylommatophora; family Arionidae; genus Ariolimax; species Ariolimax columbianus. The sequence goes on along the minus strand of JAVGWX010000011.1, from coordinate 83,506,038 downwards.
GCCGAAAGGCACATATATCTCAACCTCGCTGTAAACCACGATGCAGCCTATTTTATTCAGGACGAACACCTAACCTAAGAACAACTAGAACCCGTTCCAAAATTCGTGCCCATTTTTAGCGGTTTACATTTGTTCATCCCTTTGACTGAATGTCATGACATTTGGTGTGTCAGCTAATCATAATCATGATCTTAGTGAGCAGTTTGTTAGCCAATCAAAACTGATCTCCTGCTGGATTTTGCTTATTTAGTTTTAGACAAAAATCAGTGACATAGCCAGGATAATACACTGTTAGAAGTTTTACAGACACACATTGCCGTGTTCCGTTAAAAAAGTACTCGCGTCTAAAAGTTGTCAGTCAGTTACAAACAGCTTGAAAACAGTGTCGTTCTAAATATAGTTGAACTGGACCGTTCCACACCGTTTGTTTAATGATGTGTAATGTGTACTTCATGACAAATGTCAGTGACGATTTAATAAGTATTTCGTTTACTTGGAAAACAAATCGAAGAAGATGCTTCATTATAAATTGAAAATGAGTTTAAGTGCAAATTCGTCAAAATACTGTAGGGGACTGTACTATTGTATTGGTTGGTACTTATGAAGGGGAGTTAAAAAGGGTCATTTGTATGACGTCATCGAAGAACCTATGAAGCGAACGCAGTACTCCCTGGGTATAGATAGCAAATGTTTCTACTAGTGGATAAGACATGGCCCTGTTTGACAAACTGGGCGTGCTGAAGACCTCAAGCACACCGTCTCGTTCATGACCCATGCCGAAATAGAAGCATAAGATAAGGTCGAGGAAGAAAAAGAAAAACTGTTCATTTGACATTAGCCATGTTCATGAAGGAAATTTCCCTATACCGAGCCGACAGCGAGACCGACAATGTCAAACAATGGTAGTTGTTGTTGTTGTTGTTGAATACTCACAATGAGTAGGTTTACTCTTTTGTGCGTCCTGGAAAGGACGTTGAGTGGCGGGTTGCAGTAGCTTTCTTCACATCCTGAACGTGCCGATGAAGGTGCACCGAGGTCCTCCAGGCGGTTGTGCTATGCTTGATTTCATCTGTGTGTCGCTCACTACTACGGGGATCACGTCGATCCCTCTCCTCGTTAGCCAGGCTGCCATGAAAACAGACCGTTTTCAGGGAGGGCTGCGAGGAAGCCGATTTGATGGTGTTGGTCAGTATATTTTGCCTGACCCTAACATGCCTGATCAGTATGTTGTACCTGACCAGACGTTAGTCTTCCTTCCCAAAAGAATGGTTAGACTTTTGGTCACATTCAGTCATCGCCCCACACATTAGACACCACACAGGGTGTATTCAATGCAAGGTGCACTTGCATTAATTGGACCGGAATACAGACATGCAGGAGTGCGTCTTACAAAGCGTTCTTCTCTGCTGTTGGTGTCGATGTGCCCTAGTGCTTACAACACATTTGACCACGAGACTTGACGAGACTTGTCGATACTTGACGAGACTTGTCGAGAATATTTGACCGAAATCAGACACTATCGATAAAGCATTTTTCTGCAGACAGTCCCATATGTGTAGAACTAGAAAATCTGTGTCCATCTCACTTTGTGTTCTTTGAACATCATTCTTTTGTTTTGTGTCCTAGTATAACTTTTTTTATAACACGCCAGTGAATGAGCTGAGACCAGCCATCGACATACCTGACTGCTTTGCGTAACAGTGCCGACCAAGACAGTCCTCAGCCTCCAAGTGGAGGTCCTGAAAACAGACTGCATCCCCCCCCCCCCCCTCCTATTCCCACCATCCAGTCTAGCTGAGAGAATAGGAATCGTAAAGAAAAGACAATCCCGCGCCTGAAATATCGAGCAAGAACTTGGAGTGTCGGGCCGAAAAGCGCAGATATCATCTGCCTCGCTGTAGACTACAAAACGGAACAAAGCATTCTTTTCAGCAGGTACATAGAAGAACAAGGGCATGTTACTTTTGTGTTATTTTCCCTCCGGATCTAATTAAATTCTACGTTAACTAAAGTATTATAAACAAAAGCGTGACCAAAGGTCATACAATAGTTAGAAAGTCAGTTCTAGTAGAAACACGATCTTTTCTAGTAGAAACACAACTTTACGACCTTTTCTAGTAGAAACACGACCTTACGACCTTTAGCGAACGTGTGTTATAGCAGACATATAACGTTTGTACATGGGACATAACTCACAATATTTTCTCAATTCAACAAACAGTTAGTACTTCACCAGCTAAAAACAAACAAGGTGACGTTACATCGCACGTCACTCTTTACGATCTGGACACTTTGAACCGCGTTTTGTTGATCATTTTTCACGATGCACCAGACAGTGCATCACTATTTAATGGTAACCTCTGTTTTCTAAGCGATCATTGTTTTTTTGTACAACACTATGTCTCTTGCTATGATTGTCAGTTCTCGTATTGACTTGGTTTATGTGGCATTATAGTAAAACTGTTTAGTATCTTTTCCTTTTTTTTCTATTTGTTTCTTTCTCTCTCCAGAAATTAAAGCTGGTATTGAAGTGCGTACTCGTGCCCCTCTTCAATTGGACTATCAGTAGAAGATTGAAGAAAAGTAGCTTTGTATATCAGTCCAAAAAAATTGGTCAGAGCCTATAAGGATAAATTACCAGAGACGACTGGTGAGGTAAATCTAATATCCATTTTAACCCCATGTGAACAGCACAGACATCTTAGCATAAAAACAGAAGTATGTGACATACTTGAAGAACTATACCCCAGAATAGCATTGGTCCAGGTAAATCTTGATGGATCAGGTACAACAACAGTGAAGCGTGGATCCAGGTATATCTTGGTGGAATAGCAACAACAACAGGGAAGCATGGATCCAGGTATTTCTTGGTGGATCAGCAACGGGAAGAGTGAAGCGTTAATCCAGGTATATCTTGATGGATCTGCAAAGGCGACAGTGAAGCGTGGATCCAGGTATATCTTGACGAATCTGCAACGGCGACAGTGAAGCGTGGATCCAGGTATATCTTGATGGATCTGCAAAGGCGACAGTGAAGCGTGGATCCAGGTATATCTTGACGAATCTGCAACGGCGACAGTGAAGCGTGGATCCAGGTATATCTTGATGGATCTGCAACGGCGACAGTGAAGCGTGGATCCAGGTATATCTTGATGAATCTGCAACGGCGACAGTGAAGCGTGGATCCAGGTATATCTTGATGGATCTGCAACGGCGACAGTGAAGCGTGGATCCAGGTAAATCTTGATGGATCTGCAACGGCGACAGTGAAGCGTGGATCCAGGTATATCTTGATGGATCTGTAACAACAACAGGATCAGCAACAACAACACTGAAACATGGAAGCCCAAGAGTCTATGTTACCTACCCAGATAAAGAAAGCGAAGTTATTAGTTCATCCATTGGGATACTTTGTTCAAAACCACATGGCTAAGTACATTCACGAAGCACATCTTTTTTTGAATTTTGTTAAAAATGTTGGTTCTAATTTATTGTATACTGACAATCTATTTATCTTTGCTGTTTAAAACTTTCATTCTAATTTACCGTTTACTGATAGTCAATTTTTGTGTGTTTTGTTAAACAATATATTGTCACCTGTTGTTGGGCTCTGCTAGGCAGAATTACAGGACTTGAGAGTAAAGACCGCTGATACATCTAGTCCTCACGCAATATGCAGGCAAAGTTTTTAATTTTCTCTCGAAATGAGGAAATCAAAACAACTTATATTTACCGAAGTTCTGAACCCACGTTATTTTGTTGGCGAGACCAGTATGCTAGCATCTCCGCCACCCACTCCTTGGTATTTCATTAAATTAGTAAAACACTGGTAGTCATTAACTTAGATAATGGCAGTTGGACGTCAGTCCGTGATGCATTATGCGTGTGAAAGTATCTAAGTGTCACCTAATTTGTTTTTCAAAAATTCCCTAGAGTTCAGGCATTTGCTGTCTTTTTCCTCTTGTCTGTTTTCTAAATCTACCATGCGCATTGCAATCCCGAGTAGAGCAAAAACCTCTCTAAATCATGATAGTTTGCATATCCCTCCGAGATGGGGTAACCAAATGGGTCTGAAAGAAAGCTCTAGGAAAACCCGCCCAAATATAATATGGCTAGTAACAGAGTTTATATCCTGACCATTGGAACAGATATAATATGGCTAGTAACAGAGTTTATATCCTGACCATTGGAACAAATATAATATGGCCAGTAACAGAGTTTATATCCTGACCATTGGAACAAATATAACATGGCCAGTAACAGAGTTTATTTCCTGACCATTGGAATAAATATAATATGGCTAGTAACAGAGTTTATATCCTGACCATTGGAACAAATATAATATGGCTAGTAACAGAGTTTATATCCTGACCATTGGAACAAATATAATATGGCCAGTAACAGAGTTTATATCCTGACCATTGGAACAAATATAACATGGCCAGTAACAGAGTTTATATCCTGACCATTGGAATAAATATAATATGGCTAGTAACAGTTTATATCCTGACCATTGGAACAAATATAATATGGCTAGTAACAGAGTTTATATCCCGACCATTGGAACAAATATAATATGGCCAGTAACAGAGTTTATATCCTGACCATTGGAACAAATATAATATGGCTAGTAACAGAGTTTATATCCTGACCATTGGAACAAATATAACATGGTCAATAACAGAGTTTATATCCTGACCATTGGAACAAATATAATATGGGGAATAACAGAGTGAAAAAAAACTGAAACGTTACCCCAATTATAATTTGGGTAGGGATCAAGATGCTGAGCAGCGCATGAGCTGCAGTGGTCAGCGACCCATAGCTGACTGCTAGCGTCAGGGCCAGCGAACCATAGCTGCCAAGATTCTTCTACACCTCCACGCGGTGATCCTGGATAACAGGCTGCAGCAGGGCAGACTGGCTAAGGAGAAGGGATCGAAGAGGGAATGCTAGCCCGGTACTAACAAAATGTTTGCTGAAGTCGGATGTGTTGGACCGAAAGGTGCAAATATCGCAGCCAAGCTGTAATCTACGACACAACGCATTCGTTCTTTGGACAACATTCTGCTACTTACCCTTTCAGGGTTTAGTAGTGGGAGATTGAGAACGAACGAAGTAGACGAAGAAGAAGAAGAAGATAATTTGAGTAAAAACAAACTAATCACTTAGTTTCCTTTGGTTGTAAAAAGGATCAGAAAATGAAAAAGAAGAAGAAGAAGAAAAAGAAGACGAAAAAGAAGAGGAAGGAAAAGAAGAAGCGGAGAACAAAGAATGACGAGAAATAGACCATGAACAAGAACAGAACAAGATGAAGAAGAGGCAGATGAAGAAGACGAAGAAGAAGAACAAAAGAAGATGAAGAAGAAAAATACGAAGAATAAGGGACATACAAATTACTTGTTATAGCAAATGTGTAGTTAGTTATACGAGTATTAGTGTGCTGCGTGCCCGCTTACGTTGACTCTATTGTGGATGGTTTACGTTGGCACTTGACCTTCATTCTAGAAGTGGTGGGAAGAAGTGTGATCTAGGGACGTGTTTAGGAGTTGGTGGGAAGAAGTGTGATCTAGGGACGTGTTTAGAAGTTGGTGGGATGAAGTGTGATCTAGGGACGTGTTTAGGAGTTGGTGGGAAGAAGTGTAATCTAGGGACGTGTTTAGGAGTTGGTGGGGAGAAGTGTAATCTAGGGACGTGTTTAGGAGTTGGTGGGGAGAAGTGTAATCTAGGGACGTGTTTAGGAGTTGGTGGGGAGAAGTGTGATCTAGGGACGTGTTTAGGAGTTGGTGGGGAGAAGTGTGATCTAGGGACGTGTTTAGGAGTTGGTGGGGAGAAGTGTGATCTAGGGACGTGTTTAGGAGTTGGTGGGGAGAAGTGTGATCTAGGGACGTGTTTAGGAGTTGGTGGGAAGAAGTGTGATCTAGGGACGTGTTTAGGAGTTGGTGATGAGAAGTGTGATCTAGGGACGTGTTTATGAGTTGGTGGGAAGAAGTGTGATCTAGGGACGTGTTTAGGAGTTGGTGGGGAGAAGTGTGATCTAGGGACGTGTTTAGGAGTTGGTGGGGAGAAGTGTGATCTAGGGACGTGTTTAGGAGTTGGTGGGAAGAAGTGTGATCTAGGGACGTGTTTAGGAGTTGGTGGGAAGAAGTGTGATCTAGGGACGTGTTTAGGAGTTTGTGGGAAGAAGTGTGATCTAGGGACGTGTTTAGGCGTTGGTGGGGAGAAAAGTGATTTAAGGAAGTGTTTAGGCGTTGGTGGGGAGAAAAGTGATTTAAGGAAGTGTTTAGGCGTTGGTGGGGAGAAAAGTGATTTAAGGAAGTATTTAGGCGTTGGTGGGGAGAAACGTGATTTAAGGAAGTGTTTAGGCGTTGGTGGGGAGAAAAGTGATTTAAGGAAGTGTTTAGGTGTTGGTGGGGAGAAAAGTGATTTAAGGAGGTGTTTAGGCGTTGGTGGGGAGAAAAGTGATTTAAGGAAGTGTTTAGGCGTTGGTGGGGAGAAAAGTGATTTAAGGAAGTGTTTAGGCGTTGGTGGGGAGAAACGTGATTTAAGGAAGTGTTTAGGCGTTGGTGGGGAGAAAAGTGATTTAAGGAAGTGTTTAGGCGTTGGTGGGGAGAAAAGTGATTTAAGGAAGTGTTTAGGCGTTGGAGGGGAGAAAAGTGATTTAAGGAAGTGTTTAGGCGTTGGTGGGGAGAAAAGTGATTTAAGGAAGTGTTTAGGCTTTGGTGGGGAGAAAAGTGATTTAAGGAAGTGTTTATGCGTTGGTGGGGAGAAACGTGATTTAAGGAAGTGTTTAGGAGTTGGTGGGGAGAAACGTGATTTAAGGAAGTGTTTAGGCGTTGGTGGGGAGAAACGTGATTTAGGGAAGTGTTTAGGCGTTGGTGTGGAGAAACGTGATTTAGGGAAGTGTTTAGGCGTTGGTGGAGAGAAACGTGATTTAGGGAAGTGTTTAGGCGTTGGTGGAGAGAAACGTGATTTAGGGAAGTGTTTAGGCGTACAAAAAGTTTGTTATCTTACCCTGGCGTCCAGAATATCCGGTATATAAACACCTATACAAAGAGGCAGACACAAACATGCGCACACTAATGCTGTCTTACGAATGTTGATAATAACATAAACATATGTGACTCAGTTATCTCACGGGGACAGAATCAATACGAAACCTACATTAGGAGAATCATGGAGAAAGAACAATTGAAAACACTGAACCATTTATAACAGCCACAAATTGGCATGAATAACACACCAACACACAACGAATTAGGTTAGCGCCCTCGAGACTTACATTTTTTGCAGCTAATCTATTTTACATTTCACACTATGTATAGTCTGATTCCCTTCATTCCATCCTGCCTCTCCCTTAATACCATCCTCTCCCTCCATTCATACGATCTTCTCCCTCCTTGCATACGGTCCTTTCCCTCCCTTCATACCATTCTCTCTCTCCCTTCAGACCATCACGTCTTTTCCTTCACGCCATCATGTCCTTTCCTACATACCATCATGCCCATTCCTTCATTCAATCATGTCTATCCCTTCATACCATCATCTCCCTTCATTCAATCATGTCTCTCCCTTTATACCATAATCTCCCTTCATTCAATCATGTCTCTCCCTTTATACCATAATCTCCCTTCATTCAATCATGTATATCCCTTCATACCATCATCTCCCTTCATTCAATCATGTCTCTCCCTTTATACCATAATCTCCCTTCATTCCATCATGTCTCTCCCTTTATACCATCATCTCTCTCCCTTCATACACTCCTTTGCCTCCCTTCATACTATCCTCTATATCAATTCATACTTTCCTCTTCCTCCTTGCAACCCATCATACTCCTTCCCTTCATTCCATCCTGTCATTCCTTCATTCCATCATCCCTTCATAAATTCCTGTCTATAACTTTATACCATCCTGTTCTTATCTTTATACCATCCTGTTCTTATCTTCATAGCATCCTGTTCTTATCTTTATACCACACTGTCCTCCCTTCCTACCATCTTGTCCCTTCATTCCATCTTGTCGTTCCTTCATACCATAATCTCGTTCCCTTCTTACGATCCTTTCCCTCTCTTTATATCATCCTCTTCCTTCCTTAATACATTCCTCTAGTGCCGTTCAAACCATCCTCCCCCCCCCTTCCTGTCATCCTCTCCCTCCCTTCCTACCATCCTCTCCCTCCCTTCCTACCATCCTCTCCTTCCCTTCCTACCATCCTCTCCTTCCCTTCCTACCATCCTCTCCTTCCCTTCCTACCATCCTCTCCTTCCCTTCCTACCATCCTCTCCTTCCCTTCCTACCATCCTCTCCTTCCCTTCCTACCATCAGCCCCCTTCCTGTCATCCTCTCCCTCCCTTCCTACCATCCTCTCCTTCCCTTCCTACCATCCTCTCCTTCCCTTCCTACCATCCTCTGCTTCCCTTCCTACCATCCTCTCCTTCCCTTCCTACCATCCTCTCCTTCCCTTCCTACCATCCTCTCCTTCCCTTCCTACCATCCCCCCCTTCCTGTCATCCTCTCCTTCCCTTCCTACCATCCTCCCCTTCCCTTCCTGTCATCCTCCCCTTCCCTTCCTACCATCCTCTCCCTCCCTTCCTACCATCCTCCCCTTCCCTTTCTGTCATCCTCTCCCTCCCTTCCTACCATCCTCCCCCCCCTTCCTGTCATCCTCTCCCTCCCTTTCTACCATCCTCCCCCCTTCCTGTCATCCTCTCCTTCCCTTCCTACCATCCCCCCCTTTCCTACCATCCTCTCCCTCCCTTCCTACCATCCTCCCCTTCCCTTCCTGTCATCCTCTCCCTCCCTTCCTACCATCCTCCCCCCCCTTTCTGTCATCTTCTCCCTCCCTTCCTACCATCCTCTCCTTCCCTTCCTACCATACTGCTTCCTTTCCTACCATCCTCTCCCTCCCTTCCTACCATCCTCCCCTTCCCTTCCTGTCATCCTCTCCCTCCCTTCCTACCATCCTCCCCCCCCCTTTCTGTCATCTTCTCCCTCCCTTCCTACCATCCTCTCCTTCCCTTCCTACCATACTGCTTCCTTTCCTACCATCCTCTCCCTCCCTTCCTACCATCCTCCCCTTCCCTTCCTACCATCCTCTCCCTCCCTTCCTACCATCCTCCCCTTCCCTTCCTGTCATCCTCTCCCTCCCTTCCTACCATCCTCCCCTTCCCTTCCTGTCATCCTCTCCTTCCCTTCCTACCATCCTCCCCTTCCCTTCCTGTCATCCTCTCCCTCCCTTCCTACCATCCTCCCCCCCCTTTCTGTCATCTTTTCCCTCCCTTCCTACCATCCTCTCCTTCCCTTCCTACCATACTGCTTCCTTTCCTACCATCCTCTCCCTCCCTTCCTACCATCCTCCCCTTCCCTTCCTACCATCCTCTCCCTCCCTTCCTACCATCCTCCCCTTCCCTTCCTGTCATCCTCTCCTTCCCTTCCTACCATCCTCCCCTTCCCTTTCTGTCATCCTCTCCCTCCCTTCCTACCATCCTCCCCTTCCCTTCCTACCATCCTCTCCCTCCCTTCCTACCATCCTCCCCTTCCCTTCCGGTCATCCTCTCCTTCCCTTCCTACCATCTTCCCCTTCCCTTCCTGTCATCCTCTCCCTTCCTTACTACCATCCTCCCCCCCTTCCTGTCATCCTCTCCCTCCCTTAATACCATCCTCTCCTTCCCTTCCTACCATCCTCCTTCCTTTCCTTCCATCCTCTCCCTCCCTTCCTACCATCCTCCCCTTCCCTTCCTACCATCCTCCCCTTCCCTTCCTACCATCCTCTCCCTCCCTTCGTACCATCCTATCCATTTATTCCTACATCATATTACTTCCGTCATGCTACCTTGTTCCTTCCTTGACATCATGAATGTTTCTTTCTACCATGTTTTCACTTATCAGATCTGGTTTGGCCTTCTCTATCACAACTAACAAACAGCGATTGGCCGATCCCTGGCCACTTCCTGTGTAATGGCTGCTTGCCAAACTGCATTGTATTCGATATTTTGTCGACGCTAATTGTTGTTGTGCTTTGTTATTTTGTTTTTCTGTCCTCTGACGAAGGTCTTTCGCCCGTAATGTAGGGTTCGTTTTGTTTCTGGTCTGTTACTTAGCCACGCCTATTTATATGGTAATCGTCCGTTAAC
>JAVGWX010000011.1:83410902-83493402 GCA_036924085.1 Ariolimax columbianus | reverse complement strand
CCCTCCCTCAGCCTGCTACTAAACTCCGTATCTCTGAAGACACGCTGGAAGCAAAGAACGAAAAAGACCCTCACGATTCGGACAAAACCGTCACTAGTCGGAGAGATTGGCGGGAAATTAGCCTAGTAAATTCCACATCATGCACGAGGACAGCGCGAGGCGTGATGGTGAATCCGCTGCCATTGTTTTCTCCTTTGGATGGAAGGTTTGATGAGCTGTCAGACCGAAGCAGCCCGGATTAGAGAGGCCCTGCGTCGCGAAACAGGGGCTTGCATCGGTTTTTACTCGAATTTGGAAGTCTCGCTTTTTTTTTTAACCCTGGACTTTCTCGTGTTTCCGTGGCTGTTTTCAGGGTTAAGAAATGCAAGTGCTGCACGAAGGGACATAAAAAAATGTCGTTGTCAAATCAGTGTTCTTTATCTTTCTGGTCACATTTCTTATTTCTAGCAAAACTGGGCTATCTGCAGACTTAATTGACTAGACAAAAAAATGAAATGAAAGCAGGAAGGAAACAGAAATAAATAGACGCTATCGAAATAAAATTACAGAAACAGCATAGGCTATATTACAAAGGTTGATACATTTGTTCAGAATCTAGGAGCAGGTAAACAATTTAAGAACAAGGTAAAAAAACCAAAATACACAAGCCATGTAGAAAATATAGGAGCAGGCACAAAATATAGGAGCAGGTACAAAATATAAGAGCCAGGTACAAAAGATAGAAGCAGGCACAAAATTTAGGAGCAAGCACAAAATATAAGAGCATGCACAAAATATAGGAGCAGGCACAAAATATAGGTGTCAGGTACAACATGTAGGAGCCGGTGCAAAATATAAGAGCCAGGTACAAAATACAGCAGCCAGGTATAAAATATAAATGACAGGTACAAAATATAGCAGTCAGATATAAAATATAGGTGTCAGGTACAAAATATAGGATCAAGTAAAAAATATAGGAGCCAGGTACAAAATATAGGAGCTAGGTACAACATGTAGGAGCCGGTACAAAATATAGGAGCCAGGTACAAAATACAGGAACAGGCATACAATATAAGAGCAGGCACAAAATATAAGAGCAGGCACACAATATAGGAACAGGTACAAAATATAGGAACAGGTACACAATATAGGAGCTAGGTACAACATGTAGGAGCCAAGTGCAAAATATAGGAGCAAGGTACAAAATTTAGGAGCTGGTGCAAAATATAGGAGCAAGGTACAAAATATAGGTGTCAGGTACAAAATGTAGGAGCCAGGTTCAAAATATAGCAGATAGGTACACAATATAGGAGCCCGGTACAAAATATAAGAGCCAGGTACAAAGTATAAAGACTAGGGGCAAAATATTGGAGCCAGGTACAAAATATAGGTGTCAGGTACAAAATATAGGATATATTTACAAAATATAGTAGCCAGGTACAAAATATAGGAGCCAGGTACAAAATATAGCAGATAGGTACACAATTTAGCAGATAGGTACAAACTATAGGAGCCATGTACAAAATGTAAGAGCCAGGTACAAGATATAGGAACAGGTACAAAATATAGGAGCCAGGTACAAAATATAGGAGCAAGGTACAAAATATAGGAGTAGATTCAAAATATAGGAGCAAGGTACAATATTTAGGAGCAGGTACAAAATATAGGATCAAGTAAAAAATATAGGAGCCAGGTACAAAATATAGGAGCTAGGTACAACATGTAGGAGCCGGTACAAAATATAGGAGCCAGGTACAAAATACAGGAACAGGCATACATTATAAGAGCAGGCACAAAATATAAGAGCAGGCACACAATATAGGAACAGGTACAAAATATAGGAACAGGTACACAATATAGGAACTAGGTACAACATGTAGGAGGCAAGTGCAAAATATAGGAGCAAGGTACAAAATATAGGTGTCAGGTACAAAATGTAGGAGCCAGGTACAAAATATAGTAGCCAGGTACAAAATATAGCAGATAGGTACAAAATATAGGAGCCATGTACAAAATGTAAGAGCCAGGTACAAGATATAGGAACAGGTACAAAATATAGGAGCCAGGTACAAAATATAGGAGCAAGGTACAACATATAGGAGTAGATACAAAATATAGGAGCAAGGTACAATATATAGGAGTAGATACAAAATATAGGAGCCAGGTACAAAATATAGGAGCAGGTACAAGATATAGGAGCAAGGTACAAAATATAGGAGCAGGTATAAAATATAGGAGCAGGTACAAAATATAGAAGTCAGGATTTATGCGATGGAGGAAGAAGTGCCAGCAAATATAGGACATTGATCTTGGAATGTTAGGTGTCACAGTAATAAGTTTAGGCCCTACAGCTACATTACTAGGCGTCATGGTGATCTGGGTCCAGGTATTTGTCGTGCCCTGGGCTACAAGATGTTAAACCGTATCGAAATAGAGATAGTGTTTGGTTTTTGGTATCTGCCGGAAGCAGTCTACCGCACTGTAAATTGGTACCTGATTTCAGACATACATATATAAATATATATATACACCTGTAAGTTATTAATGGATTTCTGTAGCAGTACTGAACTAGTCTGATAAACTCGTAAACAACAAAAAAGACGAAGCTTGGCACAATGAACTGTCTTACCCCTTTATCCTCGCCGGCAGTGTGATTGCTACGTCACTACATGTACTTGCTTGCCCTGAAGCGGTGGGAATCATTACAAAATCTCTTGAATAGGAACCTGCAACAATTTCTGTAACAAAACGGGCCACTTAACTGTTGATGCACGTAGAACTGTAAGCCATCATCCTTCCTTGAAACAAATGAAGAAAAGAAAACAAAAGAATATTTAATAAGGAGAACATCAACACAAGTAACAAAAACATTAGTAACAAAAACATTAGTAACAAAAACATTAGTAACAAAAACATTAGTAACAAAAACATTAGTAACAAAAATATTAGTAACAAAAACATTAGTAACAAAAACATTAGTAACAAAAACATTAGTAACAAAAACATTAGTAACAAAAACATTAGTAATAAAAACACTAGTAACAAAAACATTAGTAACAAAAATATTAGTAACAAAAATATTAGTAACAAAAACATTAGTAACAAAAACATTAGTAACAAAAACATTAGTAACAAAAACATTAGTAACAAAAATATTAGTAACAAAAACATTAGTAACAAAAACATTAGTAATAAAAACACTAGTAACAAAAACATTAGTAACAAAAATATTAGTAACAAAAACATTAGTAACAAAAACATTAGTAACAAAAACATTAGTAATAAAAACACTAGTAACAAAAACATTAGTAACAAAAACATTAGTAACAAAAACACTAGTAACAAAAACATTAGTAACAAAAACATTAGTAACAAAAACATTAGTAACAAAAACATTAGTAACAAAAACATTAGTAACAAAAACACTAGTAACAAAAACATTAGTAACAAAAACATTAGTAACAAAAACATTAGTAACAAAAACATTAGTAACAAAAACACTAGTAACAAAAACATTAGTAACAAAAACATAAGTAAAAAAAACATTGTCAAAGAGTCGAGGACAAAATAGAGGAATACTTTTCAAAATTGTTGGATAAAGACCTTCTTTCAAAGAAGGCCTTGGTTGGATTGGATTAAGCGACGGAAGTGACCAACAGGGAAGTTAAAGAAGACATGACCAGGCCGAGTAGAAAAGGAAGCCCAGTCAGGGTCAAGGTTACTGGAGGCTCTCATAGGTGGTGTCAAGGTAACTGGGGACTCGTGAGTGAAGGTCAAGGTAACTGAAGACTCGCGTGTGTGTTGGGCAATTAACTAGGGAGTTATGGGTGGAGATGAAGAAGACTACTCAACATAGGCATCAGTTCGGTAGAAATGACTTTCACAACTCTGCGTTATCATTAAGATGAAATGCAGAAGTTATTGATGTAGAATATAATAAAGACAAGACACAAAATAATGAAACGTTTGAAACCTTATAGAAACAAGAGGCACATTAAATGGTATTGAAGTATTTGCTAAAGCATTGACTATTTTAAATGAAATACGGAAAGTTGTTGAAAAATGGAGCACTTTAAGTGTCTGAAGGACAGTTGGCAAAATAATGGAAAACTTCAAATGTCGCAGAGGCAGCAGATATGATAATGGAACACTTTAAGTGGTATACAGACAGGTGACAAAATAATGGAACACTTTAATCATAACACCGAGTTGTGAAAGTCTTTCTTAACGAACTGATCCATATTTTGAGTAGTCTTCTTCGTCTTCACCCATAACTCACCAGTTAATTGCCCTCCCACACACCAATCTTCAGTTACCTTGACCTCCACTCACGAGCCTTCAGTTACCTTGACCTCCACTCACGAGCCTCCAGTTACCTTGACCTCCACTCACGAGCCCCCAGTTACCTTGACCTCCACTGACGAGCCCCCAGTTACATTGACCTTCACTCACGAGCCCCCAGTTACCTTTACCTCCACTCACGAGCCCCCAGTTACCTTGACCTCCACTCACTAGCCCCCAGTTACATTGACCTCCACTCACGAGCCCCCAGTTACCTTGACCACCACTCACGAGCCTCCAGTTACCTTGACCTCCACTCACGAGCGCCCCAGTTACCTTTACCTCCACTCACGAGCCCCCAGTTACCTTGACCTCCACCCACGAGCCACCAGTTACCTTGACCACCACTCACGAGCCTCCAGTTACCTTGACCTCCACTCACGAGCCCCCAGTTACCTTGACCTCCACTCACGAGCCCCCAGTTACCTTGACCTCCACTCACGAGCCCCCAGTTACCTTGACCTCCACTCACTAGCCCCCAGTTACATTGACCTCCACTCACGAGCCCCCAGTTACCTTGACCACCACTCACGAGCCTCCAGTTACCTTGACCTCCACTCACGAGCCCCCAGGTACCTTGACCTCCACTCACGAGCCCCCAGTTACCTTGACCTCCACTCACGAGCCCCCAGTTACCTTGACCTCACGAGTCTTCAGCTACCTTGACAACACCTATGAGTCTCCTTGACTCTGACTTGATTTCCTTTTCTACTCAGCCTGGGCATGTCTTCTTTTACTTATAAACAAGTGGCAAAATAATGAAACACTTTAAGTGGCATTGGGAAAGTCTGCAAAAAAGGAACACTTGAAGTTATATAGGCAAAGCAAAGACAAAGGCCGCCGTCCATTGTAGACGATGATGGCATAATTAATTTTTCAAGCGCTTTGTTTAGTAAGGATTAACTGCGCTACTTTTTTATCCTCACTCTCTCGTCTCGTGCCGCCCGACCCCAGTGGAAAGCCAAGGACAAGACGACTAGGGGGCGACTGCGAGATGCAGGTGACTCCGCATCAAGCACCCGTGAAAAAGACGGCGGAGTCCGGAGTCGAACCCACACTACCTGATCACGAGGCCGACGGCTTAATCACCTCGCCACGGAATCTCCTAAGTTGTATAGACAAGTGACAAAATAATGGCACACTATAAGTGACACGGGGACAGTTGACACAATAAAGGAACACTTTAAGTAGTATAGAGATAGGTGACAAAATAATGAAACACTGTAAACTGTTTACTGATAAAATGCAGTATAATGGAACACTTTAGTCTTCACAGAGATGGATGGAAGGATACACGCATAATTACAATTAATATAGGAGCCAGAGACAAGATAAGGGATTGTTAAACGTGTGAAGAATAGAGTTTACTAAATAATGGAATAAATATAAGTGGTACAGCGAAAATGTTAAAACAATGTTATAGAGAAAAGTGACAATACAGGTAATATATAAATAGTCTATGGTAAAAAAACAAGAAAATGCAATTCTTTAAATACTATATATATATAAATATATATGTGGAAAAACTATAATTTCAGACAGTTGTAAAAAGTTAATTTATGTATTTGTAAACAAGGATAAGACATACAAATGGAATACTTCAAGCGATCTAACATACGAGTGTAAAGCATCAAATCACTGTAACCTCCAAAGCATTTCGTAAAACTAAACTATAGACGGTTGGGCATAAGGCTTGCAACCTGCTCGTATGCACGAGTTCCTTCTGTAACCGTCACTCCAAGTTATCGGAGCCCTGGCGTCCTGTGAAGGCGCGACTCTAGTGATGTCCCTAATCTTAACACCATACGAAAGGGCTAAATGGACAAAACATTCGATAACTTATGAACACAGCAAAAAATATTAATTTCAAATGTTATAGAAATGTAACTCAAACAAAGGAAGGACACACAAAGAAAATGAAAGCCATATAGTCCTGCTTACAGATGCTCTCGCCGTAGTCACAGCGCTAAAAAGCCAGAAAAACACTGAGCTTAATGACTTAAGAGCAGCACTCTGCCAACTGTGCCAGCAGTCCGCACCAAAAAGGGTAGTGGTACAGTGGGTCCCATCACACTGCAACATCCAAGGCAACGAGGAGGCAGACAGACTGGCAAAAGAAGGTGCAAGACTACCACAAACAGATACCAGTATGACGTACGAAGAGTCAAAACGGCTTATCAAAGCCAGATGCATGACCAAATGGGAAACCGAACATACTGGTTACACCAAAAACGATGCCTATTACCAGTTGAACCGAAGAGAGCAGGTCGTTGTCTTCAGACTTCGCACTGGCCACAATAGACTGAGGTACCACCTATTCAACAAATTGAAGATAGGGTGTACCGACGAATGCCCGTGCGGTACCGGTAAAATGACCGCTGAACATCTGCTGCAGAACTGCCCGACATACGAGGATCAGAGAGAGCAGATGTGGCCATCACCAGTGGAACTGCAAGACAAACTCTATGGCAGTGTCGACAGCCTCAGTATGACCGCCGCTTTTTTTCGAAAAAATAATGGTTACTGTCTGACTGCGTACGAAGAAGAAGAAGAAGAAGAAGAAACAAAGGAATGCATCTACTGAGGCTCCTCAAAGGCACGAGACAGGATCGTAGGATACTGAACATGGAACCACACAGGTGACAAAATACTGGTATGAATTCTTAATATGTTTTAATAACACCCAACAACAATATAAAAATGTATTAAATGTCGTAGTGCAAGTAGTTAAATAATGCCGCACTATGTCGTAAATAAGACAAGGGGTATTATACAGTGTGAGGACTATTTTTCCATATTTTTCAGCAATTATTATTGGAGAAGTAAATATCTTTGTTTTTCAGTAATTATTATTGAAGAAGTAAATATCTTTGTTTTTCAGGAATTATTGTTGAAGAAGTAACTATCTTTGTTTTTCAGTAATTATTATTGGAGTAGTAATTTTCTCTGCTTTTTTTCAGTAATTATTTCAGCTGTAAATATCTTTGTTTTTCAATAATTATTATTCCAGTAGTAAATGTCACTGCTTTTTCAGTAATTATTATTGTAGTAAATATCTTTGTGTTTCGTTAATTTTTATTACCAGAGCAAATGCTCTTGTTTTCCAGCAGTTATTAGTTGCATAACACTTGTTCTTATATTTAGCAATAATTGTTCGCGAATTTAATGATTTCCAACAATTATTTGTCGTATCATAACAAATTTTCTTGTTTTTAAGCAATTACTAGTGTCATAAAAACAAAACATTTTTTGGTTTCAACCATTGTGAGTCACATATCACATTTTAGCAGCGAAACTCGGACCGTTTTCCATGGCTGTCGACTCGCCACCATCTTAATTTAAAGGGATTACGACTGGGTTATGTTTTAAGAGAGATTCGATTCCGGCCAATTCTAAATGATTGCACGCTTGCTGGTAACTGGATAGGACTCCGAGGATGACGAACAGGGAAGAGACGAAGAAGCGAACAATCGACGGGGCAACAGGAAAAAGATGTTATAGAGAAGTGGACGAGAAATAGATTGAATAGAAACTGCTAGTAGATATATCACGTGGACAATTATAGCCATATTATTGTATTTAGAATGCGCCCGCAAATTTAGATCTATATTTCGTCGTCTTCTTCTTCTTCGTCTTCTTCTTCTTCTTCTTCTTATCCACGAGAAAACATGCTATTGACACTTGTATTCTTGTATTATGTATACGGTATTATTGCTAAAGCTTCCTTGTGCTCCTGTATCATTATCGGGGTATTATTTTAGAGTTTTCTTGTATTGCTGTATCTAATATTTGGGGTATTATTTTAGAGCTTTCTTGTATTGCTGTATCTAATATTTGGGGTATTATTTTAGAGTTTTCTTGTATTGCTGTATCTAATATTTGGGGTATTATTTTAGAGTTTTCTTGTATTGCTGTATCTAATATTTGGGGTATTATTTTAGAGTTTTCTTGTATTGCTGTATCTAATATTTGGGGTATTATTTCAAGAGCTTCATTGCATTCCTATATCATATATACTGTTTTATTTCTAGAGCCTTCTTGTATTGGTGTGTCATTTATGGGGGTGTTATTTTTGGACCATTCTTGTATTTCTTAGGATTCTTAGTCGACCTGTACTTCTACAGGAGCATACGCCCATGTACAGGTCCCACTTAGTCGACCTTTACTTCTACAGAAGCATACGCCCATGTGCAGGTCCCACTTAGTCGACCTGCACTTCTACAGGAGCATACGCCCCTGTGCAGGTCCCACTTAGTCGACCTGCACTTCTACAGGAGCATACGCCCCTGTGCAGGTCTCATCTGTGAAGTGAGCTGGATGTAGCCAGGAGGAGCATTTCCTGCTTAGCAGGCTAGGCTCGAGCAGCTTATTACTCGACTATGGAGGGTGGTTGATGTGTGAGTCCATCTTAATAGACTCAAACACTAGAGCAAAGTAGGCCGCACCTATTAGCCATTTATGCTGCTCTTAACAAACAACGTAGCCATGGCCGGTGTTATGCCATGACACAATACTTGTATTCCTGTATTATATATGGGAGTATTTTTTCTATCTAGACCTTTCTTGTATTTCTGAATTATATTTGGAGTATTTTCTCTAGAGCTGTTTTGTTTATGTATCTAGTATTTAGGGTATAGCTTCTAGAGCTGTTTTGCATTCATATTTTCTTTATGGGTGGGTGCAAATAGTTATCAGGGTCAGGTGAAAGATATTGATCAAGATCTCACCTCAGGTCCTATTTCGTGCTTCTGGAAACAGGCTGTCATAACATTCTGGTAAATGAGGTGGGGATCGGCACTGCTATCCCCATAGTGGTAAACGTATCGAGGAGCCTCGTATAACTTTATAACAAGACTGACTCTGGTCAGTCTTCTCAAAAACGGGAGAGGAGACTCACTGTAGCCTGCTACCAAAGAAAGGCCAATAGCTACCTCAACTCAGCTTCGAACAACATCAGTCAAATATGGGATACTGTTTCTATATCTTTCTTTCACAGCTAGAAGGCTACATCACACTCAGCAGACGTTGAGGTTGTGTGACTGGCACATTGTGCAAATCCAAGAGCTTGAGAGACTTCCGCCTCCAACACCCTCAAACTCCCCAAACCCCACCCCCCAACCCTCATTTACAGGTATTAGTTACCCACTTTGTGAAAATGGTCCTAAACTCGTTTCTATTGTACACACGCACACATACACACACATATATATATATATATATATATATATATATATATATATATATATATATATATATATATACATATAAGGCTGCAAGTCTACTTTGCTCTAGTGTTTGAGTCTATAAAGGAACTCGCACATCGGTTAGCCATCCTCCAAAGCGGAGTAATAAGCTGGTCGAGCCTAGCCCACTAAGCAGGAATCCTCATCCCGACTACATCCAGCTCACGCCAGGGTTGAGACCTGCACCTCGGCTTAAGCTCCTGTAGAAGTACAGGGCTATTAGGACTAAGACTAGGATATATAACATTTACGACGTGTGTTGAAAAACACTATCCGACCTTAAATATTTATGCGTAAGCAAAAGAATCATTTGTGTTTGCCCTTCGGCAGGGAGGTATATGGAACCGTCATGCGCATGCGATAATTTTTTGCTGCTTGACAACCTTCTAGTGCTCAATGTAGTGAGCAACTGTCGAGTTTTCATTCACCACGAAATGACGTAAACATCTGAACAGTTGTATTGCATCAAATATTGCCAAAAGGTGATATCCAAATGGAAATCATTGGGAACTTTAAACAGGTTTTCGGTGACGATGCCATGGCCATCATACAAATGAAGGAGTTGTTCAATCGCTTTAAATATGGCCGCACATATAGGTCGGAGAGTGGATCTCGTTCTGAAAGGCCCTCAACAAGCCGAAAGGATGAAGTCATTGACCAAGTGCAGGCCTTGGTCTTACAGTTTCGTGGAGCCACAATCCAAGAACTTTCGGATGAGATGGAGATTGGCATTGGTTCGGTACACTTCATTTTGAGCGAGAGTCTATTCTGAGAGTGTCCAGGACATTCGTGTCGAAGCTGCCAATTATGGAGCAGAAGCAACTCCGACCGGTAGTCTCATATGACATGCTGTAATGCTGGATATGCTGGGCATTCTGGATACCCTGGAAATGCTGGCTGGACATGCTGGCTGGACATGCTGGACATGCTGGCTGGACATGCTGGACATGTTGGCTGGACATGCTGACTGGACATGCTGGACATGCTGGCTGGACATGCTGGACATGTTGGCTGGACATGCTGGCTGGACATGCTGGACATGTTGGCTGGACATGCTGACTGGACATGCTGGACATGCTGGCTGGACATCCTGGATATGCAAGACATGCTGGACATGCTACACTGGGCAAACTGCGATCCTGACTTCCTCAAAACTGTGGTCACTGATAATAATTCGTGATGTATGGGTGCGACAGGAAAACCAAGCTGCAGTCGTCACAGGGGAGACATTCATCATGCCCGAGGCCGAAAACAGCGAGGTAGGTGTGCAGCAATGTCCAAGTCATGCTGACCGGTATCTTTGACTCCCGTGGGGTTGTGCATCTCGAGTATGCATCACAAGATCAAAAGATTAGTGCCTGGAGGTCATCCATCGCCTTCGTGATACTGTTGAACACGATAAGAAAGTAATAGGACTGACAAGGGGTGTCTTTTTTTGGTGGAAAAAGCAAACTCCTAGTCTGTTTCCAAATACGGTTACAACCTTCTATGTTCATCCACGTAATCATTTTGGTTATATTAGTGTACGTAAGCCATCAACACATAGTTGGCACCCATGTTTGAACTCTTGTACAGCGTTAAAAACCCATTGATCCCTGAAAGTGCCACAACCCGAATATAGGAGCTGACTGTGGAAGATTTCAAGTACTGGATCTGGCCCCAAAACAGTTTAGGTATGCGCTCCTCAGATAAACTAACAACTGAGCCTTAACATGGTGGTCATGCAGCGACAAACAGAATTAAGGTCAACACAGTATGAGACAGGAATATATTGGGACATCATCAGGAAAATCAATAAATATTCCTTTAAGGTGGAATCTGTAACTATTTGATTAATATTTGCGTCTGCTAACTTGCCCTACTTACTGGGTGGTCGGTAACAGCCGCAGTTATAGGAAGTCTATTTTTGTAACAATTGATTACATGCTTGATTATTGCGTTGCTAGGCACTCGGGATAGTAGCACTTGCAGTTTGGTGGAGAATAAACACAGCATAACAAATAAGGAATGGTAAAAAAAATAAGGTGGGCAAGCAATGACGGGCTTTTGACAAGACGCAGAGAGAAAAGCGAGAGAGAGAGAGAGAGAGATAGAGAGAGAGAGATAGATAGAGAGATAGATAGAGAGAAAGAGCGAGAGAGAGAGATTGAAAGAGAATGGACGATCACGATCATCCAGTTTCCTGTATCCAGCCTTCTCCGCAATTCAATTATTGACTTGTATCCATGCCATGATGTTATACTGTTCAGTACATCGTCCTCTTGTTTCGTCTCTTCTCTGCACCTCATCAATGGTTACCTCTCTTATCCCATCCTCATTAACCATGTCTGCCTACTTCTCTAATCAGACCATCATTTGTCAGTCTACTCCTCAAGCGTGTCATCAGTAATCTTCTTTGCCAACTCCTATCATCACATCATCTTTAATCGTCTGCCCTATTTTCTAGAGTCTCGCCTTCCCTATATAAAGCTACATTCTGTTGCATTCTTCAATCATGTTTGTTTATTAGCTGTCCATAAATCTTACGCAATACCAGACTGACCGTGTCTAACATCGAAGAACTCTATTTCTGATTCTATTTGAGCACTTTTTGTGTAGAAAGCTCACATCAGCAGGAATTTTGCTTTCACCTGAGCGGATCTAATTGTTTAGGGCAAATTGGAAGTATTTAGGCGTTTTAATCTAACAAGCTGGGAAAAAAAGTTAACCGCTACAATAAACAAATTGGTAACAACATTATCAGACAAGTTCTCAGAAAGCTAAAAAGGATTCGCATCTTTATTGCTGTTGCTGATCCTGTTGCATTTTGGGCTCTCATCCTTTGGCCCAATGCCATGTTATGGTAACTCTATGTGTTTGTTAGGTTCCGTTTAGTACAATACAAAACGTTCCAAGGCCCTAGACTCAGGGATGGCGTGCTTTCTTAACTTCGTTTAGTGCCTGGCACTCAAAGAGCTGACCAATGGTTTCGGGGTCGGTGTATACACAGCTGGTATCCTGTAACGCGTTGCAGTTGCTTCAGTACATGTTCTTGTTAAATGGGATGGGTTTGATTCCATACCTGTAAATGGTGCTCTGTTCCGTTTTTGTGAGTTGATTAATGGGATCAAGGTGGCGAGCAGGGCATGGAGCTGAAGCGGTCAGCGAACCAGAGCTGACTGCTAGCGTCAGGGCCAGCGACCCAGAGCTGACTGCTATCGTAAGGGCCAGCGACCTAGAGCTGACTGCTAGTGTCAGGACCAGCGACACAAAGCTGACTGCTAGCGTCAGGGGCAGCGACCCAGAACTGACTGCTAGGGTCAAGGTAAGCGACCAAGAGCTGCTAAGACCCTTCTGCACCGCCTGATCCCGGAGAACAGGCTGCAACAGGGCAGACCGGATTAGGAGAGTGTATCAAAGAGGGAAGGTTAACTCAGTACCCAATGTCATATTGAAGTCGGATGTGTCAGACCGAAAAGTGCACATATCGCAGTGAAGCTGTAAACTACGACACAACGCATTCAGTTCTCCGGACTGCATCCTGCTACTTGCAAAGCCCTTTTCAGGGCTTGGTAGCGGGAGTTTTGAGACGAACGTCGAAGAAGAAGAAGAAGATGAAAAGGAAGAAGAAGTTGATTAAGGAAGTCATTTGGATTGCGGTTCCCAGTGTGTCTGTATCGCTCCCTCCCAGTGCCTATCATGACCCATCTGTAGAGTTGTTGCTGTATGTGTTCGTGTTGCTGTATGTGTTCGTGTGTGCGTGTTGCTGTGTGTGTTCGTGTTGCTGTGTGTGTTCGTGTGTGCGTGTTGCTGTGTGTGTTCGTGTTGCTGTGTGTGTTCGTGTGTGCGTGTTGCTGTGTGTGTGCGTGTTGCTGTGTGTGTTAGTATGTGCGTGTTGCTGTGTGTGTTCGTGTGTGCGTGTGGCTATATGTGTTCGTGTTGCTGTGTGTGTTCGTGTGTTCGTTTGTGCGTGTTGCTGTGTGTGTTCGTGTTGCTGTGTGTGTTCGTGTATGCGTGTTGCTGTGTGTGTTCGTGTTGCTGTGTGTGTTCGTGTGTGCGTGTTGCTGTGTGTGTTCGTGTGTGCGTGTTGCTGTGTGTTCGTGTTGCTGTGTGTGTTCGTGTGTGCGTGTTGCTGTATGTGTTCGTGTTGCTGTGTGTGTTCGTGTGTTCGTGTGTGCGTGTTGCTATGTGTGTTCGTGTTGCTGTGTGTGTTCGTGTGTGCGTGTTGCTGTGTGTGTTCGTGTGTGCGTGTTGCTGTGTGTGTTCGTGTGTGCGTGTTGCTGTGTGTGTTCGTGTTGCTGTGTGTGTTCGTGTGTTCGTGTTGATGTGTGTGTTCGTGTTGCTGTGTGTGTTCGTGTGTTCGTGTTGCTGTGTGTGTGCGTGTTGCTGTGTGTGTTCGTGTTGCTGTGTGTGTTCGTGTTGCTGTGTGTGTGCGTGTTGCTGTGTGTGTTCGTGTGTGCGTGGTGCTGTGTGTGTGTACGTGTTGCTGTGTGTGTTCGTGTTGCTGTGTGTGTGCGTGTTGCTTTGTGAGTTCGTGTGTGCGTGTTGCTGTGTGTGTGCGTGTTGCTGTGTGTGTGAGTGTTGCTGTGTGTGTTCGTGTGTGCGTGTTGCTGTGTGTGTGCGTGTAGCTGTGTGTGTGCGTGTTACTGTGTGTGTTCGTGTGTGCGTGTTGCTGTGTGTGTGCGTGTTGCTCTGTGTGTTCGTGTTGCTGTGTGTGCGCGCGTTGCTGTGTGTGTTTGTGTGTGCGTGTTGCTGTGTGTGTTCGTGTGGGCGTGTTGCTGTGTGTGTGCGTGTTGATGTGTGTGTTCGTGTGTGCGTGTTGCTGTGTGTGTGCGCGTTGCTGTGTGTGTTCGTGTTGCTGTGCGTGTTCTTGTGTGCGTGATGCTGTGTGTGTTCGTGTTGCTGTGTGTGTGCGTGTTGATGTGTGTGCGCGTGTTGCTGTATGTGTGCGTGTGTGCGTTGCTGTGTGTGTTTGTGTGTTCGTGTTGCTGTGTGTGTGCGTGTTGCTGTGTGTGTACGTGTTGCTGTGTGTGTTCGTATTGCTGTGTGTGTGCGTGTTGCTGTGTGTGTGCGTGTTGCTTTTTGTGTGCGTGTTGCTGTGTGTGTGCGCGTTGCTGTGTGTGTTCGTGTGTGCGTGTTGCTGTGTGTGTTCATGTGTGCGTGTTGCTGTGTGTGTGCGTGTTGCTGTGTGTGTGCGTGTTGCTGTGTGTGTTCGTGTGTTCGTGTTGCTGTGTGTGTGCGTGTTGCTGTGTGTGTGCGTGTTGCTGTGTGTGTGCGTGTTGCTGTGTGTGTGCGTGTTGCTGTGTGTGTTCGTGTTGCTGTGTGTGTGCGTGTTGCTGTGTGTGTTCGTGTTGCTGTGTGTGTGCGTGTTGCTGTGTGTGTGCGTGTTGCTGTGTGTGCGTGTTGCTGTGTGTGTTCGTGTGTGCGTGTTGCTGTGTGTGTTCGTGTTGCTGTGTGTGTTCGTGTGTGCGTGTTGCTGTGTGTGTTCGTGTTGCTGTGTGTGTTCGTGTGTTCGTGTTGCTGTGTGTGTTCGTGTGTGCGTGTTGCTGTGTGTGTTCGTGCTGCTGTGTGTGTTTGTGTGTGCGTGTCGCTGTGTGTGTTCGTGTTGCTGTGTGTGTGCGTGTTGCTGTGTGTGTGCGTGTTGCTGTGTGTGTGTGCGTGTTGCTGTGTGTGTGCGTGTTGCTGCGTGTGTGCGTGTGTGCGTGTTGCTGTGTGTGTTTGTGTGTTCGTGTTGCTGTGTGTGTGCGTGTTGATGTGTGTGTGCGTGTTGCTGTGTGTGTTCGTGTTGCTGTGTGTGTGCGTGTTGCTGTGTGTGTGCGTGTTGCTGTTTGTGTGCGTGTTGCTGTGTGTGTGTGCGTTGCTGTGTGTGTTCGTGTGTGCGTGTTGCTGTGTGTGTTCATGTGTCCGTGTTGCTGTGTGTGTGCGTGTTGCTGTGTGTGTTCGTGTGTGCGTGTTGCTGTGTGTGTTCGTGTGTTCGTGTTGCTGTGTGTGTGCGTGTTGCTGTGTGTGTTCGTGTTGATGTGTGTGTGCGTGTTGCTGTGTGTGTGCGTGTTGCTGTGCGTGCGTGTTGCTGTGTGTGTTCGTGTGTGCGTGTTGCTGTGTGTGTTCATGTTTCTGTGTGTGTTCGTGTTGCTGTGTGTGTTCGTGTGTGCGTGTTGCTGTGTGTGTTCGTGTTGCTGTGTGTGTGCGTGTTGCTGTGTGTGTGCGTGTTGCTGTGTGTGTTCTTGTTGCTGTGTGTGTTCGTGTGTGCGTGTTGCTGTGTGTGTGCGTGTTGCCGTGTGTGTGCGTGTTGCTGTGTGTGTTCGTGTGTTCGTGTTGCTGTGTGTGTGCGTGTTGCTGTGTGTGTTTATGTTGCTGTGTGTGTTCGTGTGTTCGTGTTGCTGTGCGTGTGCGTGTTGCTGTGTGTGTTCATGTTACTGTGTGTGTTCGTGTGTGCGTGTTGCTGTGTGTGTTCGTATGTGCGTGTTACTGTGTGTGTTCGTGTGTGCGTGTTGCTGTGTGTGTGCGTGTTGCTCTGTGTGTTCGTGTTGCTGTGTGTGCGCGCGTTGCTGTGTGTGTTTGTGTGTGCGTGTTGCTGTGTGTGTTCGTGTGGGCGTGTTGCTGTGTGTGTGCGTGTTGATGTGTGTGTTCGTGTGTGCGTGTTGCTGTGTGTGTGCGCGTTGCTGTGTGTGTTCGTGTTGCTGTGCGTGTTCTTGTGTGCGTGTTGCTGTGTGTGTTCGTGTTGCTGTGTGTGTGCGTGTTGATGTGTGTGCGCGTGTTGCTGTATGTGTGCGTGTGTGCGTTGCTGTGTGTGTTTGTGTGTTCGTGTTGCTGTGTGTGTGCGTGTTGCTGTGTGTGTACGTGTTGCTGTGTGTGTTCGTATTGCTGTGTGTGTGCGTGTTGCTGTGTGTGTGCGTGTTGCTTTTTGTGTGCGTGTTGCTGTGTGTGTGCGCGTTGCTGTGTGTGTTCGTGTGTGCGTGTTGCTGTGTGTGTTCATGTGTGCGTGTTGCTGTGTGTGTGCGTGTTGCTGTGTGTGTGCGTGTTGCTGTGTGTGTTCGTGTGTTCGTGTTGCTGTGTGTGTGCGTGTTGCTGTGTGTGTGCGTGTTGCTGTGTGTGTGCGTGTTGCTGTGTGTGTGCGTGTTGCTGTGTGTGTTCGTGTTGCTGTGTGTGTGCGTGTTGCTGTGTGTGTTCGTGTTGCTGTGTGTGTGCGTGTTGCTGTGTGTGTGCGTGTTGCTGTGTGTGCGTGTTGCTGTGTGTGTTCGTGTGTGCGTGTTGCTGTGTGTGTTCGTGTTGCTGTGTGTGTTCGTGTGTGCGTGTTGCTGTGTGTGTTCGTGTTGCTGTGTGTGTTCGTGTGTTCGTGTTGCTGTGTGTGTTCGTGTGTGCGTGTTGCTGTGTGTGTTCGTGCTGCTGTGTGTGTTTGTGTGTGCGTGTCGCTGTGTGTGTTCGTGTTGCTGTGTGTGTGCGTGTTGCTATGTGTGTGCGTGTTGCTGTGTGTGTGTGCGTGTTGCTGTGTGTGTGCGTGTTGCTGCGTGTGTGCGTGTGTGCGTGTTGCTGTGTGTGTTTGTGTGTTCGTGTTGCTGTGTGTGTGCGTGTTGATGTGTGTGTGCGTGTTGCTGTGTGTGTTCGTGTTGCTGTGTGTGTGCGTGTTGCTGTGTGTGTGCGTGTTGCTGTTTGTGTGCGTGCTGCTGTGTGTGTGTGCGTTGCTGTGTGTGTTCGTGTGTGCGTGTTGCTGTGTGTGTTCATGTGTCCGTGTTGCTGTGTGTGTGCGTGTTGCTGTGTGTGTTCGTGTGTGCGTGTTGCTGTGTGTGTTCGTGTGTTCGTGTTGCTGTGTGTGTGCGTGTTGCTGTGTGTGTTCGTGTTGATGTGTGTGTGCGTGTTGCTGTGTGTGTGCGTGTTGCTGTGCGTGCGTGTTGCTGTGTGTGTTCGTGTGTGCGTGTTGCTGTGTGTGTTCATGTTTCTGTGTGTGTTCGTGTTGCTGTGTGTGTTCGTGTGTGCGTGTTGCTGTGTGTGTTCGTGTTGCTGTGTGTGTTCGTGTGTGCGTGTGGCTATATGTGTTCGTGTTGCTGTGTGTGTTCGTGTGTTCGTTTGTGCGTGTTGCTGTGTGTGTTCGTGTTGCTGTGTGTGTTCGTGTATGCGTGTTGCTGTGTGTGTTCGTGTTGCTGTGTGTGTTCGTGTGTGCGTGTTGCTGTGTGTGTTCGTGTGTGCGTGTTGCTGTGTGTTCGTGTTGCTGTGTGTGTTCGTGTGTGCGTGTTGCTGTATGTGTTCGTGTTGCTGTGTGTGTTCGTGTGTTCGTGTGTGCGTGTTGCTATGTGTGTTCGTGTTGCTGTGTGTGTTCGTGTGTGCGTGTTGCTGTGTGTGTTCGTGTGTGCGTGTTGCTGTGTGTGTTCGTGTGTGCGTGTTGCTGTGTGTGTTCGTGTTGCTGTGTGTGTTCGTGTGTTCGTGTTGATGTGTGTGTTCGTGTTGCTGTGTGTGTTCGTGTGTTCGTGTTGCTGTGTGTGTGCGTGTTGCTGTGTGTGTTCGTGTTGCTGTGTGTGTTCGTGTTGCTGTGTGTGTGCGTGTTGCTGTGTGTGTTCGTGTGTGCGTGGTGCTGTGTGTGTGTACGTGTTGCTGTGTGTGTTCGTGTTGCTGTGTGTGTGCGTGTTGCTTTGTGAGTTCGTGTGTGCGTGTTGCTGTGTGTGTGCGTGTTGCTGTGTGTGTGAGTGTTGCTGTGTGTGTTCGTGTGTGCGTGTTGCTGTGTGTGTGCGTGTAGCTGTGTGTGTGCGTGTTACTGTGTGTGTTCGTGTGTGCGTGTTGCTGTGTGTGTGCGTGTTGCTCTGTGTGTTCGTGTTGCTGTGTGTGCGCGCGTTGCTGTGTGTGTTTGTGTGTGCGTGTTGCTGTGTGTGTTCGTGTGGGCGTGTTGCTGTGTGTGTGCGTGTTGATGTGTGTGTTCGTGTGTGCGTGTTGCTGTGTGTGTGCGCGTTGCTGTGTGTGTTCGTGTTGCTGTGCGTGTTCTTGTGTGCGTGATGCTGTGTGTGTTCGTGTTGCTGTGTGTGTGCGTGTTGATGTGTGTGCGCGTGTTGCTGTATGTGTGCGTGTGTGCGTTGCTGTGTGTGTTTGTGTGTTCGTGTTGCTGTGTGTGTGCGTGTTGCTGTGTGTGTACGTGTTGCTGTGTGTGTTCGTATTGCTGTGTGTGTGCGTGTTGCTGTGTGTGTGCGTGTTGCTTTTTGTGTGCGTGTTGCTGTGTGTGTGCGCGTTGCTGTGTGTGTTCGTGTGTGCGTGTTGCTGTGTGTGTTCATGTGTGCGTGTTGCTGTGTGTGTGCGTGTTGCTGTGTGTGTGCGTGTTGCTGTGTGTGTTCGTGTGTTCGTGTTGCTGTGTGTGTGCGTGTTGCTGTGTGTGTGCGTGTTGCTGTGTGTGTGCGTGTTGCTGTGTGTGTGCGTGTTGCTGTGTGTGTTCGTGTTGCTGTGTGTGTGCGTGTTGCTGTGTGTGTTCGTGTTGCTGTGTGTGTGCGTGTTGCTGTGTGTGTGCGTGTTGCTGTGTGTGCGTGTTGCTGTGTGTGTTCGTGTGTGCGTGTTGCTGTGTGTGTTCGTGTTGCTGTGTGTGTTCGTGTGTGCGTGTTGCTGTGTGTGTTCGTGTTGCTGTGTGTGTTCGTGTGTTCGTGTTGCTGTGTGTGTTCGTGTGTGCGTGTTGCTGTGTGTGTTCGTGCTGCTGTGTGTGTTTGTGTGTGCGTGTCGCTGTGTGTGTTCGTGTTGCTGTGTGTGTGCGTGTTGCTGTGTGTGTGCGTGTTGCTGTGTGTGCGTGCGTGTTGCTGTGTGTGTGCGTGTTGCTGCGTGTGTGCGTGTGTGCGTGTTGC
This sequence comes from Ariolimax columbianus, assembly GCA_036924085.1. Lineage (NCBI taxonomy): Eukaryota > Metazoa > Mollusca > Gastropoda > Stylommatophora > Arionidae > Ariolimax > Ariolimax columbianus. The sequence continues at coordinate 83,474,051 of JAVGWX010000011.1, read as the reverse complement.
TGTGTGTGTTTGTGTGTTCGTGTTGCTGTGTGTGTGCGTGTTGATGTGTGTGTGCGTGTTGCTGTGTGTGTTCGTGTTGCTGTGTGTGTGCGTGTTGCTGTGTGTGTGCGTGTTGCTGTTTGTGTGCGTGTTGCTGTGTGTGTGTGCGTTGCTGTGTGTGTTCGTGTGTGCGTGTTGCTGTGTGTGTTCATGTGTCCGTGTTGCTGTGTGTGTGCGTGTTGCTGTGTGTGTTCGTGTGTGCGTGTTGCTGTGTGTGTTCGTGTGTTCGTGTTGCTGTGTGTGTGCGTGTTGCTGTGTGTGTTCGTGTTGATGTGTGTGTGCGTGTTGCTGTGTGTGTGCGTGTTGCTGTGCGTGCGTGTTGCTGTGTGTGTTCGTGTGTGCGTGTTGCTGTGTGTGTTCATGTTTCTGTGTGTGTTCGTGTTGCTGTGTGTGTTCGTGTGTGCGTGTTGCTGTGTGTGTTCGTGTTGCTGTGTGTGTGCGTGTTGCTGTGTGTGTGCGTGTTGCTGTGTGTGTTCTTGTTGCTGTGTGTGTTCGTGTGTGCGTGTTGCTGTGTGTGTGCGTGTTGCCGTGTGTGTGCGTGTTGCTGTGTGTGTTCGTGTGTTCGTGTTGCTGTGTGTGTGCGTGTTGCTGTGTGTGTTTATGTTGCTGTGTGTGTTCGTGTGTTCGTGTTGCTGTGCGTGTGCGTGTTGCTGTGTGTGTTCATGTTACTGTGTGTGTTCGTGTGTGCGTGTTGCTGTGTGTGTTCGTATGTGCGTGTTACTGTGTGTGTTCGTGTGTGCGTGTTGCTGTGTGTGTGCGTGTTGCTCTGTGTGTTCGTGTTGCTGTGTGTGCGCGCGTTGCTGTGTGTGTTTGTGTGTGCGTGTTGCTGTGTGTGTTCGTGTGGGCGTGTTGCTGTGTGTGTGCGTGTTGATGTGTGTGTTCGTGTGTGCGTGTTGCTGTGTGTGTGCGCGTTGCTGTGTGTGTTCGTGTTGCTGTGCGTGTTCTTGTGTGCGTGATGCTGTGTGTGTTCGTGTTGCTGTGTGTGTGCGTGTTGATGTGTGTGCGCGTGTTGCTGTATGTGTGCGTGTGTGCGTTGCTGTGTGTGTTTGTGTGTTCGTGTTGCTGTGTGTGTGCGTGTTGCTGTGTGTGTACGTGTTGCTGTGTGTGTTCGTATTGCTGTGTGTGTGCGTGTTGCTGTGTGTGTGCGTGTTGCTTTTTGTGTGCGTGTTGCTGTGTGTGTGCGCGTTGCTGTGTGTGTTCGTGTGTGCGTGTTGCTGTGTGTGTTCATGTGTGCGTGTTGCTGTGTGTGTGCGTGTTGCTGTGTGTGTGCGTGTTGCTGTGTGTGTTCGTGTGTTCGTGTTGCTGTGTGTGTGCGTGTTGCTGTGTGTGTGCGTGTTGCTGTGTGTGTGCGTGTTGCTGTGTGTGTGCGTGTTGCTGTGTGTGTTCGTGTTGCTGTGTGTGTGCGTGTTGCTGTGTGTGTTCGTGTTGCTGTGTGTGTGCGTGTTGCTGTGTGTGTGCGTGTTGCTGTGTGTGCGTGTTGCTGTGTGTGTTCGTGTGTGCGTGTTGCTGTGTGTGTTCGTGTTGCTGTGTGTGTTCGTGTGTGCGTGTTGCTGTGTGTGTTCGTGTTGCTGTGTGTGTTCGTGTGTTCGTGTTGCTGTGTGTGTTCGTGTGTGCGTGTTGCTGTGTGTGTTCGTGCTGCTGTGTGTGTTTGTGTGTGCGTGTCGCTGTGTGTGTTCGTGTTGCTGTGTGTGTGCGTGTTGCTGTGTGTGTGCGTGTTGCTGTGTGTGTGTGCGTGTTGCTGTGTGTGTGCGTGTTGCTGCGTGTGTGCGTGTGTGCGTGTTGCTGTGTGTGTTTGTGTGTTCGTGTTGCTGTGTGTGTGCGTGTTGATGTGTGTGTGCGTGTTGCTGTGTGTGTTCGTGTTGCTGTGTGTGTGCGTGTTGCTGTGTGTGTGCGTGTTGCTGTTTGTGTGCGTGTTGCTGTGTGTGTGTGCGTTGCTGTGTGTGTTCGTGTGTGCGTGTTGCTGTGTGTGTTCATGTGTCCGTGTTGCTGTGTGTGTGCGTGTTGCTGTGTGTGTTCGTGTGTGCGTGTTGCTGTGTGTGTTCGTGTGTTCGTGTTGCTGTGTGTGTGCGTGTTGCTGTGTGTGTTCGTGTTGATGTGTGTGTGCGTGTTGCTGTGTGTGTGCGGTGTTGCTGTGCGTGCGTGTTGCTGTGTGTGTTCGTGTGTGCGTGTTGCTGTGTGTGTTCATGTTTCTGTGTGTGTTCGTGTTGCTGTGTGTGTTCGTGTGTGCGTGTTGCTGTGTGTGTTCGTGTTGCTGTGTGTGTGCGTGTTGCTGTGTGTGTGCGTGTTGCTGTGTGTGTTCTTGTAGCTGTGTGTGTTCGTGTGTGCGTGTTGCTGTGTGTGTGCGTGTTGCCGTGTGTGTGCGTGTTGCTGTGTGTGTTCGTGTGTTCGTGTTGCTGTGTGTGTGCGTGTTGCTGTGTGTGTTTATGTTGCTGTGTGTGTTCGTGTGTTCGTGTTGCTGTGCGTGTGCGTGTTGCTGTGTGTGTTCATGTTACTGTGTGTGTTCGTGTGTGCGTGTTGCTGTGTGTGTTCGTATGTGCGTGTTGCTGTGTGTGTTCGTGTGTGCGTGTTGCTGTGTGTGTTCGTGTGTGTGTGTTGCTGTATGTGTTGTCCCACCCTTCTTCGCTAGTTGGATATACCTGTCTTATTGACCAAATTTTGATATCGCTCTGCCATAAAGTGACGTGGTTGTGTGTATGTTATTGTGTGTGTTCGTGTGTGTGTGTTGCTGTGTGTGTTAGTGTGTATACCACACACACATACATACATACATACATACATACTAGTCTTGAGAGACTGGAAGGTCCATGAACATGAGGGAAACCCAGAAGACAAAGGTATGAAGCTATTGCAGACAGTTTAAGGATGTCATTGCGCGATGCCGGCCGACTTGCTATAGATGTGCAGTGAAGGGGATGACAGTAGTCATTGACTCCTAGCTGGCTGCATGCATTAAGGGCCATTGCGCCATAGCTGCCCAAGATTCCCCCTCCAAGTTTCGGCCCTGGACACAGGCGGCATTCATGAGAATAGGGATCGAAGAGGGCCGGCATAAATGCAGTCCCAAAAGTGATGGGCTGAAATCGGATAAGTCGGCCGAAAGGCGCATATCATAGAATCGCTGCAAACTACGACACTTCATATCGATCTTTTTCGATAGTTCATGTATATATATATATGTGCACGCAGACATACACATACACACACACACACACACACACACACACACACACACATACACATACACACATACGCACACATACACACACACACGCGCGCAAATATATATATATATATATATATATATATATATATATATATATATATATATATATATATATATATTTATATGTATATTCGTATCTGACTGCATGATCATGCATTTATGTCCCTGTGTACATGTCTGCATGCTGGTGTGTGTATGTCTCCATATGTGCGTGTGGGTATATGTCTGAAATTGTGCCCCTACCCCAACGATCGCCCTCATCAGGACCACAAAGACACATGCAAAATTCACACGAGACCAGAACAGAAAATACGTTGATACTAATACCAGAGTAACAGCTGCTTTAGACCGGGTTGGCAGATTCTTGGAACACCTCGTGAGCCTGGAAACTAAGAGAGAGATGGAGATCGGAGATGGGTGTCCGATAGTTGCAGACACAGTTCGAAACCTTGAAGCTCAACCCGCAGATTGAAGGTGTGCATCGTTAGGGCAGAGATGGTCGGGCAGATAGATCTGTGTGTATCAGTTGGCCGTGAACAGTGGTTGCACTGGAGTCTGTTTCTAATTAAGTCGCTCATGTAACTATATATCAGATCAATGACCGCCTCCGCTCGAAATTGACTGTATTTGATCTTCAAATTGTTTTCTATTTATTGCCTGAGGGTTTTACAAAATGATGGAGGCTGTCTGAAATGAGACACTTCCATGAGGGACCAAGTGTTACCAACTTCGATGTACGGTATCTGGGATTTTTATGAATGTCAGGTAAACATTTACACCTGGATACTTTTGATAGTGCTGAGACAGACTATCGAACCTCAAACTTTTGTCTCGAGAGACATCGGCTCTAACTGGTCTGCTAGATTGAAAAATGAAAGTGTGTTCAAATCTTCTTGGTAGAAATGATTGTTTGACCAAATGTTCTTGCTCCCGTCGGTGGTAGCAATGATTGTTTGACCAAGTATTCTTGCTCCCGTCGTTGGTAGAAATGATTGTTTGACCAAATGTTCTTGCTCCCGTCGGTGGTAGAAATGATTGTTTGACCAAGTATTCTTGCTCCCGTCGGTGGTAGAAATGATTGTTTGACCAAGTATTCTTGCTCCCGTCGGTGGTAGAAATGATTGTTTGACCAAGTATTCTTGCTCCCGTCGGTGATAGAAATGATTGTTTGACCAAATGTTCTTGCTCCCGTCGGTGGTAGAAATGATTGTTTGACCAAATGTTCTTGCTCCCGTCGGTAGTAGAAATGATTGTTTGACCAAATGTTCTTGCTCCCGTCGGTGGTAGAAATGATTGTTTGACAAAGTATTCTTGCTCCCGTCGGTGATAGAAATGATTGTTTGACCAAGTATTCTTGCTCCCGTCGGTGGTAGAAATGATTGTTTGACCAAGTGTTCTTGCTCCCGTCGGTGGTAGAAATGATTGTTTGACCAAGTATTCTTGCTCCCGTCGGTGATAGAAATGATTGTTTGACCAAATGTTCTTGCTCCCGTCGGTGGTAGAAATGATTGTTTGACCAAGTGTTCTTGCTCCCGTCGGTGGTAGAAATGATTGTTTGACCAAATGTACTTGCTCCCGTCGGTGATAGAAATGATTGTTTGACCAAATGTTCTTGCTCCCGTCGGTGATAGAAATGATTGTTTGACCAAATGTTCTTGCTCCCGTCGGTGGTAGAAATGATTGTTTGACCAAATGTTCTTGCTCCCGTCGGTGGTAGAAATGATTGTTTGACCAAATGTTCTTGCTCCCGTCGGTGATAGAAATGATTGTTTGACCAAATGTTCTTGCTCCCGTCGGTGGTAGAAATGATTGTTTGACCAAATGTTCTTGCTCCCGTCGGGGGTAGAAATGATTGTTTGACCAAGTATTCTTGCTCCCGTCGGTGGTAGAAATGATTGTTTGACCAAATGTTCTTGCTCCCGTCGGTGGTAGCAATGATTGTTTGACCAAATGTTCTTGCCTTCGCCAAGTGAAGACGCGGGTTGAACGTTATTACTTATCAAATTGTTACCCAATCAGTTTTTGTCCTAAGAACCTTAACCTTTCTGCAAGCTTCTCTTTCTTATTCTTGTTCCTTGTTCGCTCCAGCCGGAGTACAGGGTCACTACTACAGATGACCTCGTTTATAAAGACTACACCAGCGCACTCAGGTGTTTTTCAGTGGTAATGTCTATAGCAATCTGTTTAGCATAACGATGTCGCTAATCCTTGTCTGTAAACTTCTGACTACACAAAAAATATCATATTTGTCTATCTATTCGCATTGCTGTGTATTTGTTTCGTCTTCTTGCTGTTTGCTTTTTGTGAAAGTATGTAAAAAGAATTAGGAACACTTGACCGCTCATCTTCTAGCTTAGGTTTTTTATACTTTTTCTGTTGTCTATAATTTTTACAAAGAGGGATAGGCAGTCCAAAACACAACCCTCCTCTGTCACCTCGTGCGACATTCCTAGCAGTGTTACAATTATTTGATCGTCTTCTGGAGGCCCGGTCCACTCGGGCATAACTAATGAGTATAAAAGATAAATCACTTACGCCCCCCCCCCCCCATCCCACTTCTCTAATGGTAGTTGTCTTTATCTTAATGTAGCCAGAAAATGCTAGTAACATCCGGAACTATGTGACGGGTAGCAAAGGCTACACATACTTATCTTGTAGCCCAGTCCATTTCGCAGTGGGATGACAATACATAGATTGCCTTCATTGCGAGGGTGACAACCAACAAAACAGTTTCTAGCGTTTAGGTGGCACAGTGGTTAGAGTTCCTACTGTTTGTGGAATCAGAGACAACAGGTTCGCAATATGTTAGCTACACGCTCCAATGTACCCAACTGCAAATGTATACCTGGCTAAATGTTATGGAAGGCAGAGCGTGAGGAACGTGACGTCTGCTTAACTTAGAAACGACTGAGACGTAGTACAACCAAGTGTTTAATTAATACGTCAACTACTGCTGTGTACAGGCAGTCTCACAGCGACAACGCTATTAATGAGAAAAGATCAAAAACTTCACTGTAAGTATACCAGCTTTTTGCTGAGGTGTATTTTTCCTTGATCACTACCTTTCCTTTGTTTTGTTCTTCTCCACCATGTTATAGCTTGTACCCTGTTAATCTTTCCAATTTGCCTCGTACTCTTTCTTGATGTTTCTTGTCTTTATGGACAGAAATGTACATGTTTTTGAATATACATTAAAATTAGTTATTTTTGGGGTTGTTTTTTTTTGGCATTTTCCTTATTTTTCTATTTTCCAAGTCGGTGTGCATTGCACTGATTTTTTATTTTGCGACTGTCGGCCCAGTGCATCCGACTTCAGCACGCATTTTATGTTAGGTTCTGCATCCTCATGCATTTTCTAAGGGTTTGCTTCATCGGGATAATGTCCGGATATGTGATTGGGGAGCGAACCCAGCACCTTCGGCTGTGAGCCGTGTCACTTAACCACTAGCCCACCTGAATATACATGTTACAACAGAATTTTTCGTACCTTTCACAATGAACGGGAAACAAATGATTATGTTAGAAATACAATAGCTTCGTTGGCAGGTCTATAGGAACCACTTCTGTCAGTAGTGCAACGCCAAGAACTGACACGGTTTGGACATGTAACGAGGCATGACTCCACCTCAGAAGTAATATTGCATGCAACAGATGAAGGCGTGAGGACGCGAGAAGAACAAAGAAAGTCCTGGGTCGATAGCATCAATAGAGGACATGACATGATTTTTCCACAAGGTAAGTTGATGTTTCCACCATGGCACCAATATGACCTTAGATGGTTAAGACATTATTGATTGATTGAGCATAGTAGTCGCAATAGCGCAGTAGTTAGCTCACTGACTTTCAAGTCGAACGTTCTAGGTGTAATCCTCATTTGATGCGAGGCCGAATCAGCCTAAACAAACCCAGACCAAGTCTGGGAAATAAACGCGGTCGGTATGATGCTCGCCACACCAACTTTAGTGTGCTGTAACTATCAACTGATCACTATAGTCGCATGGGATCGGGATCTGTACTTTAATTTATACTATGGTACACATACATTCCTTGTCTCATTTATATATTCATATCTGTTTCCGATTAGCAACATTGCAATCCTTAATTTTTTTCTTTTCTTTAAATTTGTGTTCACATGTCTGCCATCTAAAGCAAATGTTCTGACTCTCGTTTCTCTTCTATTCACATTCAGTCCATCTTTATTAATAGCAGTTCTCTTCATACTGAAATATCTAATTGCATACAGGTCATTGTGTACGTGCGCTCTGTGTGGTAGCAGCCCTCAATGCGGCCTAAGTAACCCCACTGATCTGGGCACAAACCCTTTAATCCAGACCTTAGCTGGAAAGTTTGGAACTTTCCTGACCTCAATGGGGAAAGGCAAGAGCCAGAGCGGACACGTCAGACGGCGTCGGAGAGTTTCCCAGACAAAGGGGGAGAAATGAGGTGTGAAGGAAAATCATTTGACCCCATTCCTAACTTCAAAGGATGCCTCAGTGAGCTGTACACCAAGCGCTAATTTGGTCGAACGAATTTGGGCAATCAAAACACGCTTTTGTTTCAGGCGTTACGTCACATTGCGATAAGAAAATGAGACTTCAGTCTTCTTTTGACTTCAGTTGGTAGAAAGTTCGAGAAGGCCCATTTGTCTTTTGCGTGCGATGTGAGTGACAGCTGTCAACTCTGTCATCGAAGTGTGTTTCTAGCATCTTGAATCCCTCTTTCTCTTTGCCTTCCTCTCTCTTCAAATTCTTGCTATCTTATATGGTAGGTTTATGTAACAGGCAGGTTTGGAACCATTCGTGTGAAGTGTCTTAACCATTTAGTTCCCTGGCTAACAGTAGATACCTGCCACTGCACTATTGTCATTGTAATCAGATTTATGCATTTCTCAATCTATCTCTTCGAGTCATGTTGGACGCTTTTACTATGCATCCTATGTCGCATCATTTGATCTACAATCGTTGAGTCAGGGCGTATGCCTGGCGCAGATTTACATACACACTCACACACTCACACACACACAACACACGCACGCACGCACCAACACTATTCTAAGCATCAACAATTCCTTGTTTCAACTCATTGACGTCTCTTATCTTCGAGATATGCACCATTAGGCCCCAAATTGCGCTGTCAAAATAATTTAGGTCGGAACTTCTCGGTAGACAGAGTTATGGAAGTTTCAATACTGGAGTCCAGAAAGTGAACAGTTTCTCGACCACGATGAACTCGTGCACCATCTTGTGGAAGGATAAACGAGTCTGGAAATGCTCGAATATCGGGAAGTTGTGGCTTCAGCAGCACATTCCGGAAGTTGGCGCCGGTTATGTTCATGTGTGAATCGAGGAAGTGAACAGAAATGGGTACCAGGATAGATATGCTGGCAGAGACAATATTTCACTTAACACAACAACGTCTTTATACTGGTTTAGAAGACTCTGCAGAGTCTGTATACAACCAGTTTATTTTACATTTATTTGATCTAAAAATAACTATACGCATCCAATCTATTCTTGAATGCATTAATTGACTTTACCTCTACTATTTATAATAGCAGTGAAACCCCCCCCCCCCCCCCCCCCCCCCCACACATACTTCCCTCCTTCCCGGTGAGCCAATACACGCAGAATATCTGTTTAGCAGAAATCTCAATGGCCTCGGTCGTGCCAATTCCTTAGATTCCGGTAGTTCAGTCGTGCTCTGTTTGTTGGAGCATTTCAGTTTAAGATCTTTTTGTGTACTACCTCGAAGCGATGACTGTAAAATGCTCACATTTAATAACATTTAATGTAATTTCTCTTTGGAAACGATTAGTTTGAGGTTGATTTTCCTTGCTCAAACTGTTGAACATCGACAACTCCCTTGTTCGTGCCTTCATATATTTGTCTTCTAATTCCGACGTAGCGTTTGACTAAACCAGTTTCATCACCTTGCACTAAAGTCTGTCCAAACCACCAGGCGACCAAACTTTATCTGGAAATTATTAAAAATCGACGTGACCTGTAATTCTTAATTTCGTGTAATAATAACTTATTGGGCGTCTTTATTCTAGAATGAACACCATTTGGGAGCAGGCGGAAGACGACGTCGCTCAAAAATAACGCGTACAAGGGTACAACTACAAACTGTCATAACATTTTGTCAACGACTAACCATTTTATGACGAAATGTGTATTAGCTATTTGTGTCTCCCCTCTTCTCACCCTGCATAGATACAGAATGAGACTGACAAATTCATGACCTTTCAATATTTTGTTAAGCTCTTTATAAAATGTCCCAATTATTATGAAATTTGATGATAAGGATGTGCCTATTCCAGTTGGAGCCTCATGTCAGTTGCAATACAGACGCTAAGTCAAGCACGCTACTTTCTCACATTCACTCACTCTTACTCTCTTACTCTCTCTCTCTTTTTTCATCCTCTTTCGTTCTTTTGCTCTCGTTCTATCTCTCCCCTGCCCCCTCCGTTTCACTCCCATATCTCTCACTCTCTCTTTCTTTTCTTCCTTTCTATTTATCTCCCTCTCTTTATCACTATATCTCTTTCTAACTCGTTCTTCTGCTATCTCGTTTATGCTGTCTCTATATTCCTCTCTATCTCATGCTCTCTTTATTTTCCTTTGTTTCTCTCCCTCTCTCTTTCTCGCTTATGCAACTAGTACCTTCCTCTACCTACCCCCGTTCGTCTCTAATTCCTAACATCCCCTTCAACTTTTCCCAGACAACACACACACATGATAACTACTCGAACGCCGCAAACAAACACACCCTTCGTCAAAGTCATACTCAAACGAACACCTGAGCCCACGCATCCATGTGAAGCCCAACATTCCTCTTCCATTCTATTCTCATTTACCAAAGATCAAAGTATCTTTTTTGGACCTTGCCAATTCCGAAACTGTCTCACCTCGTTATCGGCCTCTATTCGATTCCAGCGATGAAACGTTAGTAGTTAAGGCCCTTACATGTCCGGCTGTTTGTCCCCGAGTCCTGCCTTCACGAGCAGGTGTGAACATCAATGTCTGGTTGATTCCCAGATTAATCTCTCCAGCAGATGTGAGTCCCGTGTCCCAGCCGGGGATCTGAGACGGCAAATATCAGGACAGCATTAGAATAACATTGTCAAACAACTGGGTTGGACTGAAATGTTTGCATTGCTTGCCTCTCCCACCAAACGGATAGTGTTCGACCTCGGTCTAGAAATTATTCAGTTTATCCAGCTACTAATGGGTACCTGACTTCAAGTTAAGAAGGGCAAGACGACTATGAAAGGGAAAATGGCTACCGAGTCTCAGAACTTGTACAATAGTCTCATCACTTCATCGCCGACGGCAGTATGTGATTAAGCTCCTAAGATAAACGACAGACAAGAACACAATCCTACAATCCCACTCAGTAAGACTGTAACATACCTAGGTGGTACCAACTTACGCTCCTAAGATAAACGACAGACAAGAAGACAATATCACTCAGTAAAACTAGTTTGTATTGTTTTATATTTTTTTATTTGTCCTGGGTTCACTCCCAAGATGAGGCGATAATGTTTTTTTTCAGACCGCAATGGCTCCCGGTTCGACCCAGCCTTAAATGGGTACCGGTTCAGTCCGAGAAGAAGTGGCGAGGGAGAGGAGATGGCTCATATAGCCGAGCCTTTGAAATGTGAGATCGCTAACACCTCACACCCCTACGGCAGTAATGCTATGGGTTTCTTTACTTTTTAAAACTAATTATACAGACAGGCAATAGGTCAAAAAACACTTTACATGCGAACGAGTACAACACAGTGGCTTACGTAACAGCCAAAAGGTCTTCGCTCAAGAATTGATAATAAATTAAATGGCTAACTAGCTAATACAATCAAGACAATAGTTATGGGGTAAAGTCAGTAAATAGGTCCCACATGATAATTTAAAAAAAAACACATAAATAAGATACGAACTTGACAAACCATTTATTAATGCCCTATCCTGTCCCTTGTTTCTCAACCTAATTTCCACGTTACATTATCCCATCGCCTTATCAGTGCACGAAGACCTGCAGTGAGAAGTCGTTGGTCAGTTGTCTGAGTCCCCGAAACCTGCAGTGAGAAGTCTTTGGTCAGTTGTCTGAGCCCCAAACCTGCAGTGAAAAGTCTTTGGTTAGTTGTCTGAGTCCCCCCCAACCTGCAGTGAGAAGTCTTTGGTCAGTTGTCTGAGTCCCCCCAACCTGCAGTGAGAAGTCTTTGGTCAGTTGTCTGAGTCTCCCAAACCTGCAGTGAGAAGTCTTTGGTCAGTTGTCTGAGTCCCCCCAACCTGCAGTGAGAAGTCTTTGGTCTGCTGTCCGAGTCCCCCCAACCTGCAGCACTGAAGTCTTTGGTCTGCTGTCCGAGTCCCCCAAACCTGCAGCCCTGAAGTCTTTGGTCTGCTGTCCGAGTCCCCCCAACCTGCAGTGATAAGTCTTTGGTCTGCTGTCCGAGTCCCCCAAACCTGCAGCCCTGAAGTCTTTGGTCTGCTGTCTGAGTCCCCCCAACCTGCAGTCCTGAAGTCTTTGGTCTGCTGTCCGAGTCCCCCCAACCTGCAGCCCTGAAGTCTTTGGTCTGCTGTCCGAGTCCCCCAAACCTGCAGCCCTGAAGTCTTTGGTCTGCTGTCCGAGTCCCCCCAACCTGCAGCCCTGAAGTCGTTGGTCTGCTGTCCGAGTTCCCCCCCCCCTCCCCTAACGTGCAGTGAGAAGTCTTTGGTCTGCTGTCTGAGTCCCCCCAACCCGCAGTCCTGAAGTCTTTGGTCTGCTGTCCGAGTCCCCCCAACATGCAGCCCTGAAGTCTTTGGTCTGCTGTCCGAGTCCCACCAACCTACAGTGAGAAGTCTTTGGTCTGCTGTCCGAGTCCCCCCAACCTGCAGTCCTGAAGTCTTTGGTCTGCTGTCCGAGTCCCCCCAACCTGCAGCCCTGAAGTCTTTGGTCTGCTGTCCGAGTCCCCCCCCAACGTGCAGTGAGAAGTCTTTGGTCTGCTGTCCGAGTCCCCCCAACCTGCAGTGAGAAGTCTTTGGTCTGCTGTCCGAGTCCCCCCAACCTGCAGCCCTGAAGTCTTTGGTCTGCTGTCCGAGTCCCCCCAACCTGCAGCCCTGAAGTCTTTGGTCTGCTGTCCGAGTCCCCCCAACCTGCAACCCTGAAGTCTTTGGTCTGCTGTACGAGTCCCCCCAACTTGCAGTGAGAAGTCTTTGGTCTGCTGTCCGAGTCCCCCCAACCTGCAGTGAGAAATCTTTGGTCTGCTGTCCGAGTCCCCCCATCCTGCAGCCCTGAAGTTTTTGGTCTGCGGTCCGAGTCCCCACAACCTGCAGCCCTGAAGTCTTTGGTCAGGTGTCTGAGCCCCTAAAACCTGCAGCCCTGAAGTCTTTGGTCAGGTGTCTGAGCTCCCAAAACCTGCAGCCTAGTAGTCATTGCTCTTCTTCGTCTTCCTTCTTATGCGTTCATTCTCAATCTCCCGCTACCAAGCCCTGAACATTTGCAAGTAGCAGGATGTCGTCCGGAGAACGGATTTGCGTTGTGTCGCTAGTTTACAGTTTGACTGCGATATTTGCACCTTTCGGTCCGACACATCCGTCTTCGGCAGAGTCATTGGTCTACTGTCCCAGTCACAAAAACATGCCTCCTAGAAGTCTTTGGTCTACTGTCTCAGTCACCAAAACCTGCAGCCTAGAAGTCTTTGGTCTGCTGTCTCAGTCACCAAAACCTGCAGCCTAGAAGTCATTGGTCTACTTTCTCAGTCACCAAAACCTGCAGGATAGAAGTTTTTGGTCTGCTATCTCAGCCACCAAAACCTGCAGCCTAGAAGTCTTTGGTCTGCTATCTCAGTCACCAAAACCTGCAGCCTAGAAGTCTTTAGTCTTTGTCTCAGTCACAAAATCCTGCAGCCTAGAAGTCAGTGGTCTGCTGTCTCAGCCAAATGAACACTTCCGTTCAACCTCTTGTTGATTCACAAACGTCTCACGCCATTTTGAGATCATGTATTAAACTGCAGGCTAAACTATGCAAACAGCAAATTGCAGTTGCCACACTATCGTTACTTGCCAGTCAACTCGAATCCCCCTCCCCCCGCGCGCTCGCCCCTACCCGTCGCACAGATGCCTCTGGTGTAATCTGAATAGGACGACCAGGTCGGACTTCATAAGCTTATATTGCGTGTCTTTGACAAAATGGATCGACCCAGTTATGCCCCGCTTTAGGCGACAAACACTTCACACCGAAAACATGAAGCAGTTCCGTATGAAAAACATTTGCAGAAAATCTTTGCACACACCGCCACCTCAAACAAACAACAGCAAGTTGTCCTCTCATTGCATACTCTGTGAACACGAAAGCCATTTTATATCTGTGCTGTGCACATGCATGTGTCACCTAGCACCTTGTATCTATAATAATCATAAAGCTGGATGCTGCAACATAATGGCACCTTTAGAAACTACCAACTACATTATCTCTCTATCCCATACCAGTTTGTGACCTTCATTCCGACTTACCATCGCCTTTATTGACCACGTCTGCCTTTCCAATCATGGCACACTTATTTATCGAGTACATTGTAAATTTATTATTTACATTTCAATCAATTACGAGTACATCTAACTACTCCATCATTGCGAACATGTCTTCTGTCAAACTTCAGTTCCTGTCCAGAGATTATTTATACAGTTCGCTTGCCTATCAGATCAGGACACATATTTGCGTAAGACCCTAGTCATAAATTCGCTCATACGTGTGTCATCTCCATACCGTAGTAGTTGTAGCCTATTTTCAGTCATGACTGACTAGGATTGATCCTACCACAGTAGATGTAGCCCCTGTTCAGTCATGTCTGAATGTAGGATTGGTCCTACGTTAGTAGATGTAGCCCCATTTAAGTCATGACTGACTGTAGGATTGATCATACCGTAGTAGATGTAGCCCCATTTAAGTCATGACTGACTGTTGGATTGGTCCTACGTTAGTAGATGTGGCCCCATTTAAGTCATGACTGACTGTTGGATTGGTCCTACGCTAGTAGATGTAGCCCCATTTAAGTCATGACTGACTATAGGATTGATTCCACCGTAGTAGATACATCTCTTTTCCAGTCATGGCTGACTGTAGGATTCCTCTCACCAATGACTATCGAACCAGATGTCCGGCAGACAATCCTTGAGATCTCATTCGAAACTTGATGACGTTGCTCGGAACTCAGCCCACTTAGGGCAGCCCCTTTATGGCACGACGCCAAACTTAGGATCTGCTTCCCGACTGCTTTACGTGGTCCACGAGACATGTTAAAACTGAAATGACTACGAGTGGTTTCTGGAACTGTTCGGGCAGCAAGGAAGAGAACTGGGCACCTCGCCTCAATAGAGCTGAGTCTGAAACACTTCATTCTTGAGTGCCGACTATGGGATTGCCTTTATCTTGTATCCTTTTGTATGCTGTCCATGTTGTGTGACTCGACATGAAGCAGGAGTCGTTGGGAATGATTCGTTCTATTTGGGATATGAAGAAAAAAAGAGAAATAATTGAATTATTTAAAAAAATGCTCTATTGCAAAATTTCCAACAGATCTTTGTGTGATGTTAGGTGAAATGAAGTGAACAATTCCTATAAGATGAAACGTGAGACGGTGGGATTTATATTTTGTGAGGTGAATAACAGAAGTAAGTACCATGTCATTTGCAGAACGTTACTTCTTACAACAGTAACCTATTTGATGAATAGTGACATCAATGCATATGTGAAAGCAATGTGCATGCTTATTGCTTTCCGAAGAACTGAAAATACTTAAACTAAAAAAGTTTAAACTCTGCAGAACCAGAACTCGCAAGTTAGTAGTAACTAATAGCCATCACTGTTATGTTTGTCAGCGTTTACGATAACCATATCGCGCGTGCCATCAGAAATATAAAGCAAGAAAAACACGTTTTTTTGTTTTCCTTTCAAGTTGTCCATCTTATGGCGTCTTTCCCGCCAATCAGCAGCTCGCGAACATAACAAGAAATAACCATTACCTCTTGGAATCAAACAGGAAGACACATCACAGATAGAAAGTGAAAGGGAGATAATTATATCCGGACGATACTCAGAAAGGACTCTGGGATTTGAGCACGTGGGCTGCGGTAGTAGTTTTTGCTGTCTGCCTGCCAGCATTGAGGATATCGTGCTACTGAATAGTGTCACTTTGTTCCCGAGGTGCTGGGGGCTGTGGTACCAACCACTGATGGGCAGATGTCTGTACAATCTGCTGGTCGTCAAGGAAGTTGGAGGAGTGAAAAGATTGCCCTTGTTCTGTTTCCGCGATTTCTCCATCTTGAAGTTTTGATTCCGTAGCAGACGGGCACGTTACGCATTTCAGCAGATTAAGTTCCGAACACCGCAATGTGGACAATTTATACGTTTATAGAAGCTGATAGTAACTTAAACAAGCATTGGAGAGTTAAACAAGATGAAACAACTTATAACCACAAGGCCTTCAGCGGGCACAAGCAACAGCAACGAATAACAAAAACAATTAACAAATCGCAACAGCAACGATGAATATAGATTTGTGTTTACACACACACACATACACACACACATACACACACACATACACACCCACACACATATACACACACATACACACCCATACAAACAAACCGACACACACATGCACACACGCACACACATACACAAATACACACACATATACACACATACACACTCATACGCACACACATTCGCACCATACATACATAGACACACATACACGCACACGCATACACAAACGCACACAGTGATACACACACGCACACAGGGATACACACACGCACACACATACACACCATACATACATACACACACACGCACACACGCGCGCGCACACATACACACGCTCAAACACACACACGCACACACTCATACACATATGTGTTATGGTAAGGCTAAGAATACGGCTTCCAAATATCAGGAGTCAAGTTGGATCGCACGTTGTTCTATGCCATACAGTGCCAGTAAACAACAGAAAATGCAGAAATAATATCATCCGAAAATTGGCTTGGGAGACACATCAATTTGTCCTACAACCATCAGCACACGCCTTGTGCTCCTCCGTAGCTGAGACCACCGGGCCAGCTTGAATATCAGCACACGTCCTGTGCTCCTCCGTAGCTGAGACCACAGGGCCAGCTTGAACATCAGCACATGCCCTGTGCTCATGTGCTCCTATGTAGCTGAGACCACCGGGCCAGCTTGAACATCAGCACACGCCCTGTGCTCCTCCGTAGCTAAGACCACCGGGCCAGCTTGAACAAAACTATGTACATATTTAACTTATTGATAGAGCAAGAAATGAGACTGACCTGATAGCTACCGGGGACCTAAAACCTACTCCAACTGAAACAAATATACCACATGATCGCTATAGCATCGGAGATATAAATAAGTGTTGCATCAGAAATGGAAAGAGAGAAACAGACGCACGACCCAAGGCCCCTATGTTTGGACACCAGGTGCAGGACACAAGACTCAGATATAGACGAAGTTTCTTACAGCTAACACAGTCCCTACAGACTAGTCCTGGATAACACGCCCATAGAAAGATAGAATGAACTGTTGAGCTGCAGGAAGATCGTGCACATGGACACCCCTTGCCTTATGCAACATGGGAATCACTAAATAGACTACAAACTGGTGTACCATGGTACAGGAAGACCTTACAGAGATAGGGATACATGGCTGATGAGACTATGTGGCAACACACGATCCAGACCATCTGATGATTTGGCCAAACCTTCTGAAAACATGCGATACGATGACACGAGGAGGTTAAACGACAACGGAATCCACCGGGTACATGATGTCTGGGGTGGCGCATAGAATTACGGAATAAGTAATGTTTGACAAGCGGATCATGACTTTCTTTTCTTTATTGAAATAATTGATGAAATATGTGGTAAATCGGGCTTTTATATTCAGAGAGTATGAAACATCTCATACACTGGGAATTATTTCCGTTTTTCTTCTTCTTCGTCTTCTTGCTCTTCTTCTTCTTATTTTTATTATTCTATTTTTAAAAATTCTTTTTCTTTTCCTCCTTCTCCTTCTTCGTTTTCTTCGTTGACTTCATCTTCAACTGATCCTCGAAAAAAACGAGGTATTCACTCTTTTAATCATGGGACGATGAGGCTAACGTCTCATCAGGCAAAACGCACTGATCAGATAATGCTAGCCAGGGTCAGGAGAAATATCCTGGTCATCACCTGACCTCCTCGTTGGTCGTCCTGGAAACGGGCTGTTGTCGAGGACAACAGTCCGGCTAAAAAGGTGAGGTTCGACGTGATCCCCGTAGTAGTGAGCGACATGCAGAAGAAGCCAAGCATAACACAACCTCCTGGAGGACCCCGGTCCACCTTCATCAGCACGCTCGAGATGTGAGGAAAGCTAATTCAACCCGCCACTTAACTTCCTTTTTAGGGCCCACAAAAAAGTAACCTACTCATTGTGGGCATTCGTAAACAACAACTCTTTTAATATAACATACATGGACTATTTTTTCTACTTCATATATAGGTTCTTGAGTAACCAGGATGTGAACTCTTTCATTGCCTCGAACCCCCACCATACCAGGACTGTAGATTCACATCTACCCATTGAGGCTTGTGGCCTCTATAACAAATTGTCTAAAACGTGTGTACGTTCTGAGATTATAATATAATATGTTTGCGAGGAACAGAGAAGCACATGTGGTCACAGCCCATACCATTCACGGACAAACTCTATAAAGATAACAGTAGCTTAAAGCCAAACACTGCTTTTTTAAATATGATATATTCAAGTTGACGCCTGCAAGGGTACGAATAAGAACAGGTGGAAAAGTAGATAAATTAGTAGATATATTAGTAGATATATTAGTAGATAAATTAGTAGCTATATTAGTAGATAAATTAGTAGATATATTAGTAGATATATTAGTAGATATATTAGTAGATATATTAGTAGATATATTAGTAGATAAATTAGTAGATATATTAGTAGATATATTAGTAGATAAATTAGTAGATATATTAGTAGATAAATTAGTAGATATATTAGTAGATATATTAGTAGATATATTAGTAGATATATTAGTAGATATATTAGTAGATAAATTAGTAGATATATTAGTAGATATATTAGTAGATATATTAGTAGATATATTAGTAGATATATTAGTAGATATATTAGTAGATAAATTAGTAGATATATTAGTAGATAAATTAGTAGATATATTAGTAGATATATTAGTAGATAAATTAGTAGATATATTAGTAGATATATTAGTAGATAAATTAGTAGATATATTAGTAGATATATTCAATTTTCTTTTGTTGTCTTTGACAGATTGTTACCCTTATGATTGAATCCGACATGGTATAGGCTATTGTCTGTTAGCTTTCTGTCATCATATGGGCTATTGTATGTTAGCTTTGTGTCATCATTTAGGGTATTGTCTGCTAGCTTTCTGTCATCATATGGGATATTGTCTGTTAGCTTTCTGTCATCATATAGGCTATTGTCTGCTAGCTTTCTGTCATCATATGGCTAATGTCTGTTAGCTTTCTGTCATCATATGGGCTATTGTCTGTTAGCTTTCTGTCATCATATGGGCTATTGTCTGTTATCTTTGTGTCATCATATGGGATATTGTCCGTCAGATTTCTGTCATCATATGGGCTATTGTCTGTTAGCTTTCTGTCATCATATGGGCTATTGGCTGATAGCTTTGTGTCATCATATGTGATATTGTCCGTCAGATTTCTGTCACATGAGATATGGTCAGCCAGCTATCTTTCAAACACAGAATACTACTTCATATTCTGCATTCCTTTAGCTTTGGGTAACAGGTGGGACATTCATTCCCATGAGCTGATGAATCTCAATCGTCTCTTACATGTTATCAGTATGACAGTAATTGCAATCTTGTCTGTCATACACATAGCTCTCATGACATCGACACCGGCTGTAGTGAGCTAGAATTGTTCTATGGGTATCTGGCGAATCTCAGACTGTTTCCATCATAAGGCATCAGCCAAGAAGAGTTGTTGAAGCCGTCAGCTCTGATGCATTCCATCATGTTTTTGTTCCACTTTTGATATGTTTCCTTTCCTTTCATCTCTGTAACATTCATCCTCTCCCTCATTCTCGCCATCATATTATTAATTCTTTTATAAATCCGTTCTTTCAATTCACACAAGAACCAGTCATAAATTGTCTTCTTTTACAAACTCTCTTCATTGCTCTATCACTCCCTTGTTGGCTTTCCCGTCTTGCTTTTATTTTATTTGACTTTATTACCTTTTTAATCTCAGGAAATATTTTACTTCTTTGTCCTGGTGCAAAACTTCAATACAACGCATTCTCATTTATCTGCTTCAACGGCTTTTGCAATCCTTTCTCTATTTTCATCCCCCCCCCTCTCTCTCTCTCTCTCTCTCTCTCTCTCTCTTTCATTCCCTCTTGTATGGCTGTTTGTCTCTCGCTCATTTTGCTGAGAACCATGACATAACAATTGTTTTCTCTGTGTTTCCTTTGTCAAACAGAATAGGTCCACTATTCTCTTTCTTGTATTTCGCAAAGAGCTGCTAAAGAAGGTTGTGTATACGATTAACAACCTTACTATAAAAAAAAAACCATTGTTGTAAAAGAAGACAGTGCCCGACTAGAATTAAAGTTCAAGGTGAGTCCCATGGCAACAAATGCCGGCGGGGATGAAGATAACTCTTCATGGACTAAGCCGCATCCTCTGTGAAGTGGGGTGGTCAGTTCCCTTCCTTGCTGTTTATACATTCCCCAACCCATACGACAGGTACCAATTTACAGCTTGGTTGACTAGAGTAACGGTCGCACCAGGAAAGAACCCATGCACGGATTTTTTTTCAGTCCGTCGTGATTTCGAACCCTGGTGCGGTTGTAATCCCAGTCTCAGCAAGCAAGCTCACTGTCCACTAGGCTACACGTGCCACAAAGAAACTAGTTAGGGGGGCCAAATGGAGTGTTGGGTCTGTACTTCAACAAATGGAGTGTTGGGTCTATACTTCAACAAATGGAGTGTTGGGTCTATACTTCAATAAATGTAGGGAGGGGGGGGGGGGGTGTCTGTATTTCAACAAATGGAGTGTTGGATCTGTACTTCAACAAATGTAGTGTTGGATCTGTACTTCAACAAATGGAGTGTTGGGTCTGTACTTCAACAGATGTAGGGGGTCTGTATTTCAACAAATGGAGTGTTGGGTCTGTACTTCAACAAATGGAGTGTTGGATCTGTACTTCAACAAATGAAATGTTGGGTCTGTACTTCAAACAAATGGAGTGGTGGGTCTGTACTTCAACAAATGAAATGTTGGGTCTGTACTTCAAACAAATGGAGTGTTGGGTCTGTACTTCAACAAATGAAATGTTGGGTCTGTACTTCAACAGATGGAGAGTTTGGTCTGTACTTCAACAAATGGAATGTTGGGTCTGTACTTCATCAGATGGAGAGTTTGGTCTGTACTTCAACAAATAGAGAGACGGGGAGGTTCACGATTTCTAAGCTAGTCATAATGGTAACAGTAATAGCAAATCGAAACAGTTACGTTCTGAGAAATTTACTTTTAGTTGGGTCCAGAGAAGAAAAGACATAACTTGGATTCGCCGTCATCGGCCATGTTTGAAATGTCTCCTTTATAGAACTCTAGGTCACCATCGCACCGGAAGAGGTCACCTGGAGATGGACAGCGTCTCGATTGGCTGATAATTCACGACGCGGCCGCCATATTTTGATGCGAAGCCATATCAAAAGCCGCCCCGAGCAATATCCAATAAAAATGGGAAATAAATCTTCCAGCACTGCGTAGATCAATGTCCAGGCTTTATCTCTGTGATAAGGCGTAGATCAGGGCCGGGGGAGCCAGCAAGCTAATTAAGAAAACCGGCCCCTTATGGCCTAACAAATTAGGCACTGATAAAAGGAACGCAGTTCCTCGCCCCTGATGGCTCATCTCGTGGGACAAAGTCGGGCGATTCGCTTCCCCTGTCGGACGAATTCCATTCCAATATTTCATGCCGTTCTGGAAGAAGCACTCGAGAATTCTCTGTCCCGGTCTTAAAGGGCAACCGAGCTGAACTTTGACGGGCGATTTTCGGATGATTTTGTTGACAGACTTAAACCCTTCTTCATGACGTCTGACAGAAGGCAATTTGCCACTCCTGATATTGGCTGGCTCGGTGCTGACGTCACTGATTGTTGAAGATGATACGTATAACAAAAAGAGACACGGCGCATTCTTTGACATCCGGTCTATGCGGGAAATGAGAAGGGCTATTTCCATCACAGTTTTATTTTTAAATAGTCACTTCATCTGGCCTTCTCCGAAATGAGTTTGATGCAAAGCGATATAATGCCATGTTGATGTCTTTGAGTTGTGTGCTACTCAAGTAGATTTGAAATACGATTACAATTTGTATTCACCGAAGATGAAGAGTGTTCATTGTGTCATCTGCGGAGTGGATACGAAAATGGTCTGGCGAGATGGTTCCAGTTTGTAACTAAACGTAACGATAGCGTACATGTAGTGCTTCCAGATGACAAGCAGTTTCTACAGTTGGGATATATTAGAGAGGACAGTTCACAAGCAGTTTCAACGGTTGGGATATGTTAGGGTAGGACAGGTAACATGCAGTTTATACAGTTAGGACATGTTAGGGTAGGACAGGTAACATGCAGTTTCCAAAGTTTGGACATGTTAGGGTAGGACAGATAACATGCAGTTTCTACGGTTGGGATTTGTTAGGGTAGGGCAGGTAACAAGCAGTTTATACAGCAGGGATATGTTAGGGTAGGACAGGTAACATGCAGTTTCTACAGTTGGGATATGTTATGGTAGGACAGGTAACAAAGCATTTTTCACGGCAGGAAAATATGACTGCAGTCAAAGTAAATGAAGTCATCCGTACAGACAACCATCGTCACTCGCAACCACCTACGCGGGGACCCACTCCATCAGGTGTGTTGTCTTTTCCCGAATCTGAATCGTAGGGACAGGTGTAAAAGTTGTCATGCCCAGACGTTCTGGGAGGCGGGCAACATGATAGAAAATAGGAGAAGCCGCCCCGATCCAGAATTGAGGAACTGCTCTGTGTAATAACAACACTAAATTCATACACCACACAGGTAGTTCAGATAACACTGGTGACATTTGCTGTTGGTCAAAAGCATCATAGAAGTAACGTACGGATTTGGTAATCCACGAAATCCGAGAGACGGAGGATAGGAAAAGGATGAAAATAGAAGTACGGTAAGTGTACCAAGGTCATCTGATGGAGTTTTACATGGACTGTTCATGTGGACTTCGCATGGCTCTTGTACAGCTCAACTTTATAATCAGGTCGGTGTACCATCTTCTGACACCAGTAAACGACTTTATTGAGGAAATCGGAAGATGTTCAACGGCAACCATGTAAAGGAAATCAAACTCGAGAACACGTCATTTCATCTGCAAGGTGTGGCTAGGACATGTGTGGGACTCAAGGCGTCTCAAGCGAGAAGCGCACGAACTTGTTGTCACCAAAGCGTCACAATAGATTGGCGCACGAATCTGTTGTACTCAAGGCGTCACAAGAGTGTAGATCATTAACTTGTTGTACATATGGAGTCACAAGATAATAGTGCATAAATGTTTAATGAAAGTGTCACAATAATTTATCATTTGAGCGTTGTTGATCTACAAGCGTCAAAAGAAAATATCGAATGAACTTCGCATCAATAGACATGGCATTGATGAAGACGAACAGCAAAATAAGCTCTAAAAATGCAAACAACTATTTCACCAGCGCAGGTAAATCAGCCGACTAGCAGTATAAGTGCACATTCAATCTGTCTTTCTTCTATTTCAAACTAAACCTTTCTTTCGATTTGTCAAGGTTTAAAAGCAAGCGATTGCCCTCCCACACTCCCGTTTTCCCCCACCATTCGCTCACCTCCCCTGCTGGTTGTTCACGATCACATTTATACATTCCAACCTTCTTACAATTTTTGTCGGCACATATATTCTCATCTCGTCCCTCCCCTTTACCTCCCCATTCCTTTCACCCCCACCCCACTTTCATCACGTTCTTCACTCCGTCCTGTTGATTGTTCACAAACACATTCACACATTTCAATCTCCTTACAGTTTTCCCAGGACTTTCTCCTCTATTCGCCTCTCATAAATCTGCTTTCTGGGACTTCCCGTATTTTCTGGCTAATTATCATTCACGCCATCATGTGATCAATAAAGAATTGCATGAGATGATCCTAGTCTCGGCAGTTCCCCGTCACATCGTCAACATGGAACCATGAAGAAACCTTTGGCTATTTATACCCTTAATCGGTCTCATCTATACAGCCGTCTTCTGATGCCAATCTGTTCGTAGCCTTTCTAAGTTCTCTTCAAATTGTTCAAATCTTTACCATTCCATAATTTTTTTACATTGCTTCCATTTTCATTTTCTAGAATCCCTTCAAATTTCTAGAATCTGTCATTCCAAAATTGTTGTACATTGCTTCCATTTTCATTGTTAAAAAATCGCTTCAAATTGCTAGAATCTTTATCGTCCCAGAACCTCTTCACATTGCTACCCTTTCCATTTTCTAGGTTCTCTTCCAATTGCGGAATCTTTATCGTTCCAAATTCACTTAGCATTGCTATTCTTTCAATTTCTAGATTCTTTTCTCATTATTTAAATCTGTATTTATCTACAATCTGTTTTCGTTGTTCGAATCTTATCATATGATTCCAATACTATCAACTTGAATCTCTTTGTATTACTCTAATTTCTTCCATTCACTCGAATCTTCTTCAGCTGAAGTTTTTCATATCAATCGGTTCAAATGGGAAACAGAACATACTGGCTACACAAAAAACGATGCCTATTACCAGTTGAACCGAAGAGAGCAGGTCGTTGTCTTCAGACTTCGCACTGGCCACACTAGACTGAGGTACCACCTATTCAACAAATTGAAGATAGGTGGCACCGACGAATGCACGTGTGGTACCGGGAAAATGACCGCTGCTACAAAACTGCCCGACATACGAGGATCAGAGAGAGCAGATGTGGCCATCACGAGTGGCAACACTAGACAAGCTCTACGGCAGTGTCGACAGCCTCAGGATGATCGCTGCTTTTTTGGAAAAAAAAAAAAAGGTCGACGTCTGACAGCGTAAGAATAAGAAGAAGAAGAAGAAGATATCAATCGGTTCTCAGTGACTCAAATCTCTTTACGTTACTCGAATCTTCGTTTTTCAAGAATCTCTTCACATAACACAAATTTTAATTTTTCTAGAGACTTAATATTTCGTAAATGTTCATCTTTCACTAATCTGTTTACATCACTCTAATCTTTTCAAATTAGTCGAATTCCCGCAGCTAGAATCTTTCCACTTCACTAACATTTCTTTTAAATCATTCGAAATTCCCGGAACTGAATCTCTTCTTATCATTATACTGTATTTCTTCTTCTTCGACGTTCGTCAAGAAAAAGACGTTGTGATTATGACGTATTTGGTTAATATATAATCTTGTCACATATCTTCAGATCACTTAAATATTTTCACATCACTTGAATATCTTCACATCACTTGAATATCTTCACATCACTAGAATATCTTCACATCCCTTCAATCTTTTCACATCACTTGGATATCTTAACATTACTTGAATATCTTTCCATCACCTGAATATCTTCACATCACTTGAATATCTTTCCATCACTTGAATATCTTCACATCACTTCAATCTTTTCACATCATTTCAATATCTTCCCATCACTTAAATCTTTTCACAGCACTTCAATCTCTTCATATCACTTCAATATCTTCACATGACTTCAATCTCTTCATATCACATAATTTACTTGACTTGAATATCAATAGAATCTTTTAGACGACATTAAACTCCTTTCTGTCGAATCTCTTCAGATCACCCCATTCCACCCATCAGTCGAATCTCTTCACATTTCCCGAATCTCTTCGTATCATACAAAACTCCTTGACTCAAATCACTCAATGTGTGTCATCTGTCAGTGTTACTCGAAACGCCTGAAGGCTTGTATTACGTCTGAAAAGGGAGAGCATCTCAACACGTAACATAAGACCCGGTGTAGGATTAGGTACACTTAAAGGACCGATACATTCCTTTATTAACTCTTACAACATACACGTATGTTGTCTCATCTGTTATTCTAAGGAGTCGTTTCTGCTACTTTTTATAGATTTTTAATTACACAGTACTAGACCTAAGCTCAAACTTCTTGAATCGTCATTAATAACATGTTTATTGTAGTTTAGAGTTCTTAACTCAGGATACCCCATACCGGATGATAGTTCCAACACAAGTCAAGTGACTAGTTTTCATACAGGAAGTTAGTACCTCCATTCAGGAAGCTACTTTACAATACTGTAAGCTAGTTCCACATTCAGCTTGTATCAACAGAATCCTGGTTCCCATACAGAAAATAAGTTCCCAATATAGGAAGTTAGTTCCCGCACATAAGGTAGTTCCCATAAAGGAAGCTGGTTCTCATACAGGAAGTTAGTTCCCCATACAGGAAACTAGTCCCTATACAGGAAACTAGTCCCTATACAGGAATCTAGTCTCCCATATATGAATCTAGTCCCTCATACAGGAATCTGGTTCCCCATACAGGAATCTAGTCCAGAATACAGGAATCTGGTCCCGCATACATGAATGTAGTCCCTTTTACATGAATATCGTCCCCCATACAGGAACATGGTTCCCCCATTCAGGAATCTGGTGCCGCATAGAGGAATCTGGTCCCCCATACAGGAAACTAGTTCCCCATACAGAAATCTGATCCCCCATACTGGAAACTATTCCCCCATACAGAAATCTGGACAACTCTCCTGGTTGGTTCTGGTCTCTTCTAACAGCCTGGACAACTCTCTTGGTTGATTCTGTTCTCTTCTGTTAGTATGGACAACTCTCCTGGTTTGTTCTGTTCTCTTCTGACAGCCTGGACAACTCTCCTGGTTGGTTCTGGTCTCTTCTAACAGCCTGGACAACTCTCTTGGTTGATTCTGTTCTCTTCTGTTAGTATGGACAACTCTCCTGGTTTGTTCTGTTCTCTTCTGACAGCCTGGACAACTCTCCTGGTTGGTTCTGTTCTATTCTGACAGTCTGAACAACTCTCCTGGTTGGTTCTGGTCTCTTCTGACAGCCTGGGCAACTCTCCTGGTTGGTTCTGGTCTCTTCTAACAGCCTGGACAACTCTCTTGGTTGATTCTGTTCTCTTCTGTTAGTATGGACAACTCTCCTGGTTTGTTCTGTTCTCTTCTGACAGCCTGGACAACTCTCAGGGTTGGTTCTGTTCTATTCTGACAGTCTGAACAACTCTCCTAGTTGGTTCTGTTCTCCTCTGATAGCCTGGACAACTTTCTTGGTTGGTTCGGTTCTGACAGCCTGGACAACTCTCTTGGTTGGTTCTGTTCTCTTCTGACAGCCTGGACAACTCTCTTGGTTGGTTCTGTTCTCTTCTGACAGCCTGGACAACTCTCTTGGTTGGTTCTGTTCTGACAGAAGTTCTCCTATTTTGCAGGTATGGCTGGATCCTGCTTCTCCCTAGTTCTCCTATTGTGCAGGTATGGTTGGATCTAGCTTTGCATATTGCCTTGAATCCTGCTTCTCCCTAGTTTTACCATAAGGCCGTCTTTCTATACCTCATCAAAGGCCTGCTTGAAATCAACCAATCGTATAGGACCGCTAATAATCCTCACACATGAAACTGCTTCTCATATAGAAAACTAGTTTTCACACACGAAACTGGTTGTCATATAGAAAACTAGTTTTCACACACGAAACTGGTTGTCATATAGAAAACTGGTTTTCACACATGAAACTGGTTCTCAAATAGAAAACTGGTTTTCACACATGAAACTGGTTCTCATATAGAAAACTGGTTTTCACATGTGAAACTGGTTATCATATAAAAAACTGGTTTTCACATGTGAAACTGGTTCTGCAGGGAGTTGGTTCCTCTACATGAACCTAGTTGATGAAATGACTTGACTTCGTTCTCTATCTGCTTCTAAGTCCTGAACAGGGATTAAGTAGCAAAATGATGTAGTCCAGACAACGGAATGCGTTGTGTTGTAGTTTACAGCTTGACTGCGATATTTGCACCTTTCGGTCCGACACATTCGACTTCAGCAGGCATTTTTTTAGTACCGGGTTAGCCTTTCCTTTTTCGATCCCTTCTCCTTAGCCAGTCTGGTCTGTTGCAACCAGGAAGAACGCGTGGAGGTGTAGAAGGGTCTTGTATACTCTGGTTCGCAGGCCCTGACGCTGCAGCTCATGCGCTGCCTGAAGCTGGTTCATCTACAAAGAACTGGTTATCCTACAGGGAACTGGTTTCTATATAAGAAGCTGGCTGATCTACGGGCTAGATGATTCTCCTAGAGGGAACTGGTTTCTATATAAGAACCTGGCTGATCTACGGGCTAGATGATTCTCCTACAGGGAACTGGTTTCTGTATAAGAAGCTGGCTAATCTACCGGCTAGATGATTCTCCTACAGGGAACTGGTTTCTATATAAGAACCTGGCTAATCTACCGGCTAGATGATTCTCGTACAGGGAACTGGTTTCTATATAAGAAGCTGGCTAATCTACCGGCTAGATGATTCTCGTACAGGGAACTGGTTTCTATATAAGAACCTGGCTAATCTACCGGCTAGATGATTCTCCTACAGGGAGCTGGTTTCTATATAAGAAGCTGGATAATTACAGATTAGATGATTCTCGTACAGGAAGCTGCTTTTGCTACATGAAACTGATTCTTTTACATGAAAGTGAGACGACACAGGGCTACAACCTGGTAGAAAGTGAGACGATAAAAGAAAAGAAGGTGAAGAATGGCGGACAGATGTTCTGCACGGGTCAGCTAGCATATATTATCTTGGAACGTCATTACGAACAAATTCTCTTTCCTCTTCGCTAGTACACGAGAGTTGGGGGAGCCGTCTGCCAATTCCGTATTTGTATTGATAGCAGATCCAATCGACAATCGATAGCACTCCATCGAACTTAGAACCAGCAAAAATTAAGATGGGAGTCAACCGAAGTAAACATTTAGTGACTGGAACGTAAGAGAACAACAGTTCTAGTTATATGGGCTCACATAAGTATAGGGGACACACACAGAATAGTGTAGGGGCCACACACAGAATAGTGTTGTGGACACACACAGAATAGTATATAGGACACACACAGAATAGTGTAGGGGACACACACAGAATAGTGTAGTGGACACACACAGATTAAAATAGAGGATAAATACAGAATAGTATAGGGGACACACACAGATTACAATAGAGGATACACACAGAATAGTGTAGGGGCCACACACAGAATAGTGTTGTGGACACACACAGAATAGTATATAGGACACACACAGAATAGTGTAGGGGACACACACAGATTAAAATAGAGGATACATACAGAATAGTATAGGGGACACACACAGAATAGTGTAGGCGACAAATATAATATCTACTCGTCGCCAGCTGTTTAAATAATGGTTGAAGGGAGAAGTGAAACTTGATAGAATGCGATCAAGCGAAAAGAAGAGACAAAGTGAGAGGCTACGCTAGAGTGAAAGGGCAGGTCGTTACTGAGCGCAGTAGGGCATACATGTCAACAATCTCCAGTTTGAGAATGGAGCGCTGAAATAGACATCTGAGACTTCTATGACAAGGGCAGTTATCGCGACAGACGCGCAAGCCGTACTTCAGAAGGTCCAGAAGGAATGGCTTGGGTACGAGTGGATAGCTGCTGTTGAGGCCTCAAACCTCCAGGGGTTGACATGGATCTACTATCTTGCTGATGCCGGGGTTCAGGGCAATGAATGAGCTGACATCATGGCTTCATAAACTCCCATCATGGGCACATTAGTGATGGATAGAAGTGACATTTTGAAATCAATAAATGACCGCTTGTCAGATGAGGACACCGCAACAGATGAAGCAGCAATCCACAGGCTGCAAAGTTTAGACCTTAAATGAGGTTCTAGCAGAGTATGGCGCATGAGAGGACGGAGCAGAAGAGTGTACAACCAGCGAGCTACAGGGACCATCAACATCCATACCTTACGCCATTTGCTGAGAGAGAATGAGCATCTATGGGTATGCCTGGAGTGCAGTGACGTCGATTTTTAGAGTCAGAAACATAAACAGAAGAGAAACATGATCCAGGTAGTACCCATCCACTGCCGTTGTGGATATGGCCTTCCAGACGTGACTGTAGGCGATGTCAATTATTTCTGATATGAGGTAACCCGCTTCATTCCTCTCTCCCCCCCCCCCCCCATCCACTATTTTGTTGTTCCTAAAACTAAGTCAGGTACCAGTTCACAGCTGAGTAGATTGTACCATATCGAGGCATGGATTGAATCCGGCAAGAGGAAGATGATTTCACAGATGTAGCTCTCAGACGCTCACAAAGGAAGTATAAAGTTGAAAATCTTCAGAGACAATGTAGTCAAAATAAAGCAACAAAATGCAAGAGAAACGCAATGTGAAGATAGATGTAGCTGAAAGATTTCGAGGAAAAGTAGTTAGTTGCAAGAAAATTATGAGAATGGTCATGTACAAGTGATGTGAAGAGAGTAATATGTGGACAAGTATTCACACAAGAGAACACTGCAGAAACTTAGAATTAATCGATTTATTATAGGTCGCTACTAGCGTCCCCCATTTTATAGATTAATAAGCATCATTACTAACATTTCTTAATTTCGCATATTAAGGAATATCATTATTAATATCCATATATTTACTAGAAACAATAGATATCTTTAATAACATTCCTACATTTCAGAGATCAGTGCAAGTCATTAACAACATCCTTACATTTCATAGAGCAGTGCCAGTCATTAATAACATCAATACATTTCATAGATAAAAAACAATCTTTAATAACATTCCTAAATTTCAGAGATCAGTAACAATCTTTAATAACATTCCTAAATTTCAGAGATCAGTAACAATCTTTAATAACATTCCTAAATTTCAGAGATCAGTAACAATCTTTAATAACATTCCTACATTTCAGAGATCAGTAACAATCTTTAATAACATTCCTAAATTTCAGAGATCAGTAACAATCTTTAATAACATTCCTAAATTTCAGAGATCAGTAACAATCTTTAATAACATTCCTAAATTTCAGAGATCAGTAACAATCTTTAATAACATTCCTAAATTTCAGAGATCAGTAACAATCTTTAATAACATTCCTAAATTTCAGAGATCAGTAACAATCTTTAATAACATTCCTAAATTTCAGAGATCAGTAACAATCTTTAATAACATTCCTAAATTTCAGAGATCAGTAACAATCTTTAATAACATTTCTAAATTTCAGAGATCAGTAACAATCTTTAAAAACATTCCAAAATTTCAGAGATCAGAGGCAATCATTAATAACATTCCAACATTTCAGAGATCAGAGGCAATCATTAATAACATTCCAACATTTCAGAGATCAGAGACAATCATTAATAACATTCCAACATTTCAGAGATCAGAGACAATCATTAATAACATTCCAACATTTCAGAGATCAGAGACAATCATTAATAACATTCCAACATTTCAGAGATCAGAGACAATCATTAATAACATTCCAACATTTCAGAGATCAGAGACAATCATTAATAACATTCCAACATTTCAGAGATCAGAGACAATCATTAATAACATTCCAACATTTCAGAGATCAGAGGCAATCATTAATAACATTCCAACATTTCAGAGATCAGAGACAATCATTAATAACATTCCAACATTTCAGAGATCAGAGACAATCATTAATAACATTCCAACATTTCAGAGATCAGAGACAATCATTAATAACATTCCAACATTTCAGAGATCAGAGACAATCATTAATAACATTCCAACATTTCAGAGATCAGAGACAATCATTAATAACATTCCAACAATTCAGAGATCAGAGACAATCATTAATAACATTCCAACATTTCAGAGATCAGAGACAATCATTAATAACATTCCAACATTTCAGAGATCAGAGACAATCATTAATAACATTCCAACATTTCAGAGATCAGAGACAATCATTAATAACATTCCAACATTTCAGAGATCAGAGACAATCATTAATAACATTCCAACATTTCAGAGATCAGAGACAATCATTAATAACATTCCAACATTTCAGAGATCAGAGACAATCATTAATAACATTCCAACATTTCAGAGATCAGAGGCAATCATTAATAACATTCCAACATTTCAGAGATCAGAGACAATCATTAATAACATTCCAACATTTCAGAGATCAGAGACAATCATTAATAACATTCCAACATTTCAGAGATCAGAGACAATCATTAATAACATTCCAACATTTCAGAGATCAGAGACAATCATTAATAACATTCCAACATTTCAGAGATCAGAGACAATCATTAATAACATTCCAACAATTCAGAGATCAGAGACAATCATTAATAACATTCCAACATTTCAGAGATCAGAGACAATCATTAATAACATTCCAACATTTCAGAGATCAGAGACAATCATTAATAACATTCCAACATTTCAGAGATCAGAGACAATCATTAATAACATTCCAACATTTCAGAGATCAGAGACAATCATTAATAACATTCCAACATTTCAGAGATCAGAGACAATCATTAATAACATTCCAACATTTCAGAGATCAGAGACAATCATTAATAACATTCCAAACTTTCAGAGATCAGAGGCAATCATTAATAACATTCCAACATTTCAGAGATCAGAGGCAATCATTAATAACATTCCAACATTTCAGAGATCAGAGGCAATCATTAATAACATTCCAACATTTCAGAGATCGGAGACAATCATTAATAACATTCCAACATTTCAGAGATCAGAGACAATCATTAATAACATTCCAACATTTCAGAGATCAGAGACAATCATTAATAACATTCCAACCTTTCAGAGATCAGAGACAATCATTAATAACATTCCAACATTTCAGAGATCAGAGACAATCATTAATAACATTCCAACATTTCAGAGATCAGAGACAATCATTAATAACATTCCAACATTTCAGAGATCAGAGACAATCATTAATAACATTCCAACATTTCAGAGATCAGAGACAATCATTAATAACATTCCAACATTTCAGAGATCAGAGACAATCATTAATAACATTCCAACATTTCAGAGATCAGAGACAATCATTAATAACATTCCAACAATTCAGAGATCAGAGACAATCATTAATAACATTCCAACATTTCAGAGATCAGAGACAATCATTAATAACATTCCAACATTTCAGAGATCAGAGACAATCATTAATAACATTCCAACATTTCAGAGATCAGAGACAATCATTAATAACATTCCAACATTTCAGAGATTAGAGACAATCATTAATAACATTCCAACATTTCAGAAATCAGAGACAATCATTAATAACATTCCAACATTTCAGAGATCAGAGACAATCATTAATAACATTCCAACATTTCAGAGATCAGAGGCAATCATTAATAACATTCCAACATTTCAGAGATCAGAGACAATCATTAATAACATTCCAACATTTCAGAGATCAGAGACAATCATTAATAACATTCCAACATTTCAGAGATCAGAGACAATCATTAATAACATTCCAACATTTCAGAGATCAGAGACAATCATTAATAACATTCCAACATTTCAGAGATTAGAGACAATCATTAATAACATTCCAACATTTCAGAGATCAGAGACAATCATTAATAACATTCCAACATTTCAGAGATCAGAGACAATCATTAATAACATTCCAACATTTCAGAGATCAGAGACAATCATTAATAACATTCCAACATTTTAGAGATATTATTATTGCTAACATTCTTACATTTCAGAGAAAAACAGTTTTCATTACTAACATACCTCCACTTGATACACCAATAAACATGACTTCTAACACTACCACCACATTCTACACAAATAAACATGACTTCTAACACACCTACACTTGATACACCAATAAACATGACTTCTAACACACACACCTACACTTGATACACCAATAAACATGACTTCTAACACACACACCTACACTTGATACACCAATAAACATGACTTCTAGCACATCTACACTTTATAAACCAATAAACATGACTTCTAACACACCTACACTTGATACACCAATAAACATGACTTCTAACACACACACCTACACTTGATACACCAATAAACATGAGTTCTAACACATCTACACTTGATACACCAATAAACATGACTTCTAACACACACACCTACACTTGATACACCAATAAACATGACTTCTAACACATCTACACTTGATACACCAATAAACATGACTTCAAACACATCTACACTTGATACACCAATAAACATGACTTCTAACACACACACCTACACTTGATACACCAATAAACATGACTTCTAACACACACACCTACACTTGATACACCAATAAACATGACTTCTAACACACCTACACTTGATACACCAATAAACATGACTTCTAACACACACACCTACACTTGATACACCAATAAACATGACTTCTAACACACACACCTACACTTGATACACCAATAAACATGACTTCTAACACACCTACACTTGATACACTACTAAACATGGCACTGAAATGTCTAGATGACCAAACGTACAATGAGCAAAGTTTTTAATCACTTACGATTTTTCTTCAATTGTTTGTCTAGTTCAATCCGATTACTAAATAATTATGCTTGCTAAGTTCTTGTATACAAAATCAGGCTATCTCTTGTTTCAGATGTGTCAGAATTCACATTTTTGCCTCTCGATCTATTTTTGTGCCAATATTGCAATTTTCCTCTCAACCTGTATTTATATGTCAATATTATAATGTCAACTCTCTCAAACTATTTTAATGTTTCAATATTGTTTTTTCCACCTGTCTATCAATTTTTGTTTGTCAATATTGTTATTTGTATCTCTCTACCTGCTGTTGTGTGTCATTATTGTAATTTGTATATGTCTACATGTTTTATTTATTGTAATTCCTACCTCTATACCTGTTTTTTTTTAAACGCAAAGTATTCCAGACTAATGCCTCGTCAGTATTAGCAGCGCTGATACAACACAAAGATGAAGATCTCGAGCAATGTATGTTCTCCCTGGCACAGCTCTCAGCAGAACACCCTAGATTTGTCATACAGTGGATCCCATCCTACTGCAATATTGAAGGCAATGAAGTTGCAGACAAACTAGCAAAGTGTGGAGGAGCATCCCAACAAACAGACATGACCATCACATATAATGAGGCCAAGACCATAATTAAAGCCAACTTTAGGGGGAAATTGGCTGATCAACACCACGACTTCCAAAAAGAAGACAGCTACTGCAATTTAACTAGAGAAGAACAGATCATCTTCAGACTGAGAACTGGGCATAACAGACTCAAGGGTCATCTTTATAACAAAATGAGGATTGGGACAGATGACAGGTGTCCATGTGGGGAGCAAACCATGACCGTAGAACACATCCTACACGTCTGCATGTTCACGCTGGAAAAGAGAGAGAACAATGCTGGCCTCGCGAGACAGATATTACACAAAAGCTATAAGGAGATAAAACCGCCTTAAAAACAACGGTGTCCTTTGTAAGAGAAATCGAGACCTTGATATGAGAATGAAGAAATTCACACCTGTTGATTCTACCTTTCTACCAATTTTGTTATTGTCAACTGTCGATTTCTCTATCTTTCTAACTATGTTTAATATACTCACCTATTAATTTTTCTACCTTTCTACCAATTTAAAAACAATGTAAGTGTCATTATTCACACTTCTTTCTTCCATCCGGATTTTTGTCTATTTAATTGGCGGTGATGGAAGAGCTTCATCAATGTCCTGAACCAGACATATTATTATTTTTTTTTCTTCTTTTATTCTCCCTCCCTCCCTCCCTCCCTCCCTTCCTTCCTTTCTTTCTTCTTTCCTTCCTTCCTTCCTTCTTTTCTTCCTTCCTTTCTTTCTTCTTTCCTTTCTTCCTTTTTCCTTCTTCCTTCTCCCTTCTTTTTTCTTCTTCTTCTTCTTCTTCTTCTTCTTCTTCTTCGTACGCTGGCAGACGTCAACTTGTATTTGTTCGAAGAAAGCAGCTGTCATTCTGAGGCTGTCGACACTGCCATAGAGCTTGTTTAGTGTTGCCACTGGTGATGGCCACATGGGCTTTCTCTGGTCCTCGTATGTCGGGCAATTTTGCAGCAGATGTTCAGCGGTCATTTTACCTGTACCACAGGTGCATTCGTCAGTGCCACCTATCTTCAGTTTATTGAATAGTTGGTACCTCAGTCTGTTATGGCCTGTGCGGAGTCTGAATACCCCGACCTGCTCTCTTCTGTTCAACTGGTAATAGGCATCATTTTTTGTGTAGCCAGTATGTTCGGTTTCCCATTTGGCCATGTATCTGGCCCTAATAAACCTTTTGGACTCTTCGTAGGTCACACTAGAATCTGGTTGTGGTAGTCGTGCACCTTCTTTTGCCAGTCTGTCTGCCTCCTCGTTGCCTTGGATGTTACAGTGGGATGGAACCCACTGTACCTCTACTCTTTTTGGTGCGGACTGCTGGCATAGTTGACAGAGTACTGCTGTCAAATCATTGTTCAGTATTTTTCTGGCTTTTTAGTGCTGTAACCACGGCCAGGGCATCTGTAAACAGTACTATCTGGCTTTCATTGCTTTCGCCTGTCAGCATTGCTTTTACTGCAGGCTTCAGTGCCTCTGCCTCCGTTCTGAAATTGCTTGAGAATTTTCCAGTTGCCACTGACAGTGTTATTTTTCTACCATTTGGTAGGCTCAAGAATACCCATGCCCCTCCGTTCTGTGTTGTGTTTGTTACAGAAACGTCGGTGTATGCATGAGTCCAGTCCATGTCTGGGTTTTTCCGCTATGTACCTCAGGGTTATGTCTCTTCTTTCTTTTTCAGTCTGGCTGTTCTTGTTTCCAATATCTGGTATATTTTCTACCACCTCCGGAATGATATGCTCCTTTCATGTGGGTTTGCGTACAGTAGGGATGGGCTTTGGTGTTGTGGTGTTCATAGGGTCTTCGCTCATCTTTGCTTTGGCTATTTCTGCAAAGTTTCTCCGCTTTAGTTTCCCTTTTCCAAATATATTTAGTCTCTGATGCATTGGATGGTCTGTCAGTCTTCTTAGTTTCTCTGCTTGCTGTTGGGCTCTGTAGTCTCTTCTGTCGGTCATGGATTAAAGATTTGTAATCTTTTCAAGGTCTACAATTGGCGTTGACTTCATGCCTCCTGTTATAACTCTAATGGCTTTGTTTTGAAGTTTGCTAACTTTATCGAAGTTCGCCTTTGCTGCTGTTGTCCATGCCGCAATGCCATACTCGAGAACTGGTCTCACTCTTCCAGTGTACAGTTTCTTGAGTATTCTTTCGTCTGCTCTCCAGCTTGTGCCAGCAAGTTTCCTCATGATTGCCATTCTTTCTCTGGCTCTCATTTGGTTTCTCTCGATCTGACTTTTCCATGTCATGCGCCGATCAAATGTGACGCCCAAGTAGTTTTGATTGTCGTTGGCCGCAGATATTTGCCGTTAAGACTTATTTTGGTGTTCTGTGGTTTATTTGAAAGCGAGAATATCGTACATGTTGTATTTTCTTTGTTTATTTTGGCCAGCCATGATTTCGCCAACTTCTCCAACGATGTTAGGACCTGCTGCATCCGATTGTTTGCTACAGTGAGATTTTTTTCAGAGGTCCACATAGCCAGATCGTCTGCAAACATGGAGCTGTGAATTCTTCTTGGTATATTCTCTTTGATGTTGTTTATATACACCAGAAAAAGTGTGGGTGACAGTACTCCCCCTTGGGGTACTCTTTGCTCCAGTGTCACCTTTTTGCTCATCTGCCCTTGTACTTGAACTCTGACTGTTCTGTTTTCGAGGTAGTGGCTGATCCATCTGTACATTTTTCCAGATACTTCACTTCGTAGCTTGACTTTAAGTCCCTCTTTCCACAACTTGTCAAATGCCTTCTATAGATCCACCCAAACCGCTACTGTGTGCTTTTTCTCTTGGTAAGCATCCCCTATTTCCTGTGCTATGAATGATATCTGGTACTCAGTGGATCTGTGTTGTCTAAATCCTGCTTGCTGTGGAATTAATATGTGTTTTTCTTCCAGGTGCCACATCAGTCTGGTGTTTATCATACGCTCCATCAGTTTACCAACACAGCTCAGTACACTGATAGGCCTGTATCCATTTGGATCTGTTCTATTTTTTTCCTTTCTTTGGTGCGGGTATAAGTACAGCATTTTTCCATGCCTGCGGTACAATTCCTCTTTTCCAGCTTTGGTTCAGGACTGACATTAGCTTCCTCTTTGCTGTTTGGCCCAACCCCATCAGCATTTCATTTGTTACCCCATCTTTTGGGGCGATTTCTTTTTCTTTAAAGTTCTCATGGCCTCATTCATTTCATTCATGGTTAGTTTTGCCATCATGTGCTCCTCTGGTGCAATCTTGATGTTGTCGTGGCTCTTTTGTTCTTCACGTATGTCTGTATGCCTGTCTGTAGGGACATCAATGTGGTTTGCTTTGGCATAATGTTCTATAAAGGCGTTTGCTGCTCTTTTCCGGTAAGCATGTTGTCGCCCTGCTTGATGGTAATTTGTTTATTTGTTGGTATTTCGTCATTCATGGCTCTGACAGAATTCTATAGTTTGTTCCCTTCTTTATTTAGATTGAGGCTTTCTGTTTTTTTTCCCAACTGTCTCTTGTTATTTGGTTCAGTGTTCTTTTGTATTTCGCAGTGATGGCCTTGAGGGAGATATTTGCTTCCATAGATTGCTCTCTCTCCCAGGTATATTTGATTGTGTCGCGAAAGTTACGTACATTTCCTCTATTGCTGAAAGTGATCCGCATTTGCCAGGCAGAGCCACCCTTGAAATTGCCAGTGACAACAATACTACAATAGCAATGCTGTCTCTAATTTATAACTTTCCTCATGGCAGGAAAAAAACAAAAAACACAAGTGGAAATACTCCGTTTCAGCTGTTCCATTAAAAATGTCTGAGCTTTATATTTTATCACATAGGCTTGAACAATGGAGGCCATCTTCTCAGGTGAACATTTTTTTAAAAGGCAGATTCGATTTGTTTTTCTGTGCAGGGGAAAGACTGCAAAAACGAAGTGTGACATAAATCAGTTGTTTGTGTGTGTCTTCGTGTCCTGTATACAATGCAACACTGTCTGCTAAGTCTGAATTGTTACCTAGTTCAGTACATAGGCCCTGTGCAGATCTGACTTGCCTGTGCTTTCTGACAGTAGAGACACTATTAAGTCTCAAAGTTTCTCTAGCCTTGCAAATCCGGAACCTGACGTCGACAGTGAACTCGACCTGGCTGAACTTTACGCCGATTTTACGACATGCTCTTAGGGAGACTGGGAGGAGTCATCATTATAAAACCTTAATAAAACTGACTGCGGAATGCTTATAGACAGTTGCCTTTTTGTCCTTGACATTGAGTTTAAAAGTGAAAAAAAGATGATTTCTTCTCTTTTATAAAACATATTTTACAGCCAGGATATATCTGAAAGACACCTATCCTCAAATCGTGGTTTCAATGACTTTCCATCAGACACGTTGTATCAAATTTATCACTCTACAATTCATGGCTAGCCCGGCAGATTCACTCCATTATGCGCATATCGAGCACTACGTCATAAGGTCCAAGTTAATTAGTCGTAATCCATTCATGGTTGCACCCATGACTAGTTAGTATGTTTTAAATTTGTTTTTGTTTGAGTGGTTCTTTGTCTCCGTAAGTTTCGTGGACTTTCCTGTTCTGTCGCTGTATGTGACCCATAATCGTCTATTTTTTTACAATTAAAAAAAATACAAATTTCAGTATTCTGCATCCTGGCCATATTATAACGTAGTCCCCCGAAACAACAAAAATCACGGCTTGAATATATACCTAACATTACAATGTTAAAATATAAATTCTAATAGATTAGATAATATGGTTGGCCACTCCTAAGACTGGTCGTAAGGTTGTCTGAGCATGTCTCTCCATTGAACCCTATATTCTGGTTGACCAGGTTGAAGACTGGTTGTAAGGTTGTCTGAGCATGTCTCTCCATTGAACCCTATATTCTGGTTGACCAGGTTGAAGACTGGTTGTAAGGTTGTCTGAGCATGTCTCTCCATTGAACCCTATCCTCTACAACTCCCGTCATGTCAGCAAAGGTTCGTACTTTGACGTCGCTGTATGTCAGAGATGTTAAGGTGAATCTTGATTGACACCTATTAATAGATACAAATAAAAAAAAAGGCTTAATCAAGAAGTCCAACAATGAGATAAGCATAGAAACGAAAAAGAGAACTCACAGGCAAATAATTAAAACATGTAGCGGCAACAATCGCATAGAGAAGTATATTCTACGTATATATTTTATGTTCATATTTTATGTATATATGACATTACACTACATTACATTACACAGTACTGTACTAGACTATACTATTCTACTCTTCGCTATATTATGTTAAGCTATGCAAAGCAACGCAAAGCTAAGCTAAGCTATACTAAGCTAAACAATGCAATGTTATGTTATGGTATGATATGACTTGACATGACATTATATATCATATGCTATATTGTATTGCTCTGTATTTCATAAATATATATATATATATATAAAACACGAACATATTTCAGTTATACATTTTATGTTTATTTTCTAAGCACCTGGAATGTACTTGTTTTTGCGATTGTTGACACGTTATAGTTGCTATCGGCAAAACAATAATCACAAAAAACATTAGTCTCGAGAAACAGTGAATAAAAGCAAGAAATACACAAGTAAAGCGTAGGACGAGCTGTTTTTGTGTTATCACATTTTGTCAACACGCAGAGAACCTGTGAGAACACTGGGATCAGCAGTGATATCCAGTAGCATTGGGACAGTTCTATCTTTTAGCGTGAGTCTGTGAGAATACTGGCGTCAGTTCATTTATCCAGAAAGCGTTTGTGGCAGTTCTATCTCTTAGCGTGAGTCTGTGAAAATACTGGCGTCAGTTCATTTATCCAGAAAGAGTTTGTGGCAGTTCTATCTCTTAGCGTGAATCTATGAGAATACTGGCGTCAGTTCATTTATCCAGAAAGAGTTTGTGGCTGTTCTATCTCTTAGCGTGAGTCTGTGAGAATACTGGCGTCAGTTAATTTATCACGAAAGAGTTTGTGGCAGTTCTATCTCTTAGCGTGAGTCTGTGAGAATACTGGCGTCAGTAATAATATCCAGAAAGAGTTTGTGGCAGTTCTATCTCTTAGCGTGAGTCTGTGAGAATACTGGCGTCAGTAATAATATCCAGAAAGAGTGTGTGGCAGTTCTATCTCTTAGCGTGAGTCTGTGAGAACACTGTAGTCAGAAGTTATATCCAGAAGCACTGAGACAGTTCCATCTTATGACACGGGTCTGTGAGAACACTGGGTTCAGAAGTGATATCCAGAAGCGCTGGGATAGCTCCATCTTTTTGGGTACTTAGACATTCTTGTATACTGAACCAGAATTGCAATATTAAAAAATTCAACAACCACCACACCAGTTTCAACAATTATAAATCAGCCATAATAGTTACATTCATGGCTGAATACAATATGCCTGTACCAACATCCATCTCAAAGATATATGCTTGCACTCATAAAACATTCAACGAACAATGGAAACAAATGTCAAGAAATAGACAACCCAGATTTGAAAGGCGGACCTCCAGGTGAAGAAAGTGATGCGACACATGAAAGACATATGTTAAAGGATCCGGCAAACTGAACATCTCTCTGCTATTAGATTCAGTCTAACATATATTCATTAGCAGCAATTATTTTCAGAGATCCACATAATACACATATGTGTACACGCACACACAAGTTGGCGTCATTCTGACATTGTCAACGGAGAAAAGACAAACGAGTCCTCATACAACAAATCAATTACAGCCAAGATTGTCATGCCACTGAGTCATACCATACACACACACTAATAACAGGTTTTCTTCCAGTGTCGATACACGGTAAGGGAGTCTGTGTCGATACACGGTAAGGGAGTCTGTGGCGATACAAGGTAAGGCAGTCTGTGTCGATACACGGTAAGGCAGTCTGTGTCGATGCACGGTAAGGGAGGTTGTGTCGATACACGGTAAGGGAGTCTGTGTCGATACACGGTATGGCAGTCTGTGTCGATACACGTTCAGGGAATCTGTGTCTATACACGGTAAGGGAGTCTGTGTCGATACACGGTAAGGGAGTCTGTGTCGATACACGGTAAGGGAGTATGTGTGGATACACAGTAAGGGAGTCGGTGTGGATACACGGTAAGGGAGTCTGTGTCGATACACGGTAAGGCAGTCTGTGTGATACATGGTAAGGAAATATGTGTCGATACACGGAATGGAAATCTGTGTGGACACGGCAAGGGAATATGTGTGGACATGGCAAGGGAATCTGATGTCCTTTCTTGGACTAAGGTCTAGTGGCATAGCTCGAGGAAGTCCACTGAGTAAATGGAGCAATCATGTAACATAAATCGTCCAATAATGTTGGCTTTAGATGATCAACGTGATCCCCAAAGTAGTGAAGGAACGCAGATGAAGCCAAGCGTAGCACAGCTGTCTGTAGAACCCCGGCCAACCTTCAACAACACGATCTGGATGTAAGAAAAGCTACAGCAACCCCGTCACCTAACGTCTTTTCAGGGCCTACAAAAGAGTAGAGTCACTAGTTTTGGGCATTCATCATCATCATCAACAACAACAACAACAACCTCAGCAACACACTTAGTCCTCTTCACTTTCCTCACACGCCAACACCTGGACTATGGACAGTGTGTTGATCGGTCTACGCCTGTGTTGCTATAGAACATCTGCAAGAACATTCACACGGTCAATGCAGATGAATGTACAGTCATCCACATTGGTAGATTCAAAATAAAATACAAATAAAGGAAGGTAGAAAAGGAAAGGGACCTATGGGTTATAATAGATCATATAGGTAAGGTCAGTGAACAAGTTCATCAAAAAAAGCAATGTTAGGGAAAAAATAAATAAAAACATAGGATCAAGGAGTACAGGCACTTGCGCTAAGAGAAATAATCAATAAGAACACATTATATAACAGCAAACAATAGAGTCTGTCAAATTATGGCTAACATATTTGCTACAACTACAGTTATTTAGTCAAAAACTCAGAGACACAGTGAAATCAAAAGGTTGGCACAACCATTTAGGGCAAAAGAAGCAAAGAAGACCCCACCACTGTTCGACAATGAAAATAACTCCGACGGTGATGTTAGCAAAAACTGAAATGGTTTGTTTAAAGTTTTCTATCCCAGTTTTCTCAAATGTGTTTTATTCAAGTTTTATCAAATGTTTTCTACTAGAGTTTTGTCAAATGTTTTCTAACACAGTTTTCTCAAATGTTTTCTAACACAGTTTTCTCAAATGTTTTCTAACACAGTTTTCTCAAATGTTTTCTAACCCAGTCAACTACAACAAGGAAATACATCAACTTACAACAAGGCAAGTCATCAATTTACAACAAGAGAAAACATAAACTTACAACAAGAAAAGACATCACCTTGGAACAAGAGAAAACATAAACTTACAACAAGAAAAGACATCACCTTGGAACAAGAGAAAACATAAACTTACAACAAGAAAAGACATCACCTTGGAACAAGAGAAAACATAAACTTACATTAGGGGCTGATGTCAACTTACAACAGGGGCTGACGTAATCTTATAATAAAGGAAGACATCTTATAATAAAGGAAGACATCATCTTATAATAAAGGAAGAGATCATCTTATAATAAAGGAAGACATCTTCTTATAATAAAGGAAGAGATCATCTTATAATAAAGGAAGACATCTTATAATAAAGGAAGACATCATCTTATAATAAAGGAAGAGATCATCTTATAATAAAGGAAGACATCTTCTTATAATAAAGGAAGAGATCATCTTATAATAAAGGAAGACATCTTATAATAAAGGAAGAGATCATCTTATAATAAAAGAAGATATCTTATAATAAAGGAAGAGATCATCTTATAATAAAGGAAGACATCTTATAATAAAGGAAGACATCATCTTTTAATAAAGGAAGAGATCATAATACAATAAAGGAAGACATCTTATAATAAAGGAACACATCATCTTATAATAAAGGAAGACATCATCTTATAATAAAGGAAGACATCATCTTATAATAAAGGAAGACATCTTATAATAAAGGAAGACATCATCTTATAATAAAGGAAGACATCTTATAATAAAGGAAGACATCATCTTATAATAAAGGAAGACATCATCTTATAATAAAGGAAGACATCTTATAATAAAGGAAGACATCTTATAATAAAGGAAGACATCATCTTATAATAAAGGAAGACATCTTATAATAAAGGAAGACATCATCTTTTAATAAAGGAAGAGATCATCTTACAATAAAGGAAGACATCATCTTATAATAAAGGAAGACATCATATTATAATAAAGGAAGACATCTTCTTATAATAAAGGAAGACATCTTCTTATAATAAAGGAAGACATCTTATAATAAAGGAAGACATCTTATAATAAAGGAAGACATCTTATAATAAAGGAAGACATCATCTTATAATAAAGGAAGACATCATCTTATAATAAAGGAAAACATCTTATAATAAAGGAAGACATCTTATAATAAAGGAAGACATCATCTTATAATAAAGGAAGACATCATCTTATAATAAAGGAAGAGATCATCTTATAATAAAGGAAGATATCATCTTTTAATAAAGGAAGAGATCATCTTATAATAAAGGAAGACATCTTATAATAAAGGAATACATCATCTTATAATAAAGGAAGACATCTTATAATAAAGAAAGACATCATCTTATAATAAAGGAAGAGATCATCTTATAATAAAGGAAGACATCTTATAATTAAGGAAGACATCTTATAATAAAGGAAGACATCATCTTATAATAAAGGAAGATATCTTATAATAAAGGAAGACATCTTATAATATAGGAAGACATCTTATAATAAAGGAAGACATCATCTTATAACAAAGGAAGAGATCTTATAATAAAGGAAGACATCTTATAATAAAGGAAGACATCTTATAATAAAGGAAGACATCATCTTATAATAAAGGAAGACATCTTATAATAAAGGAAGAGATCATCTTATAATAAAGGAAGACATCTTATAAAAAAGGAAGATATAATCTTATAATAAAGGAAGACATCATCTTATAATAAAGGAAGACATCTTATAAAAAAGGAAGACATCATCTTATAACAAAGGAAGAGATCTTCTTATAATAAAGAAAGACATCTTATAATAAAGGAAGACATCTTATAATAAAGGAAGACATCATCTTATAATAAAGGAAGACATCTCATAATAAAGGAAGATATCATCTTTTAATAAAGGAAGAGATCATCTTATAATAAAGGAAGACATCTTATAATAAAGGAAGACATCATCTTATAATAAAGGAAGACATCTTATAATAAAGGAAGACATCATCTTATAATAAAGGAAGAGATCATCTTATAATAAAGGAAGACATCTTATAATTAAGGAAGA
Source organism: Ariolimax columbianus (assembly GCA_036924085.1). Classification (NCBI taxonomy): domain Eukaryota; kingdom Metazoa; phylum Mollusca; class Gastropoda; order Stylommatophora; family Arionidae; genus Ariolimax; species Ariolimax columbianus. The sequence continues at coordinate 83,429,108 of JAVGWX010000011.1, read as the reverse complement.
CATCTTATAATAAAGGAAGACATCATCTTATAATAAAGGAAGATATCTTATAATAAAGGAAGACATCTTATAATATAGGAAGACATCTTATAATAAAGGAAGACATCATCTTATAACAAAGGAAGAGATCTTATAATAAAGGAAGACATCTTATAATAAAGGAAGACATCTTATAATAAAGGAAGACATCATCTTATAATAAAGGAAGACATCTTATAATAAAGGAAGAGATCATCTTATAATAAAGGAAGACATCTTATAAAAAAGGAAGATATAATCTTATAATAAAGGAAGACATCATCTTATAATAAAGGAAGACATCTTATAAAAAAGGAAGACATCATCTTATAAAAAAGGAAGAGATCATCTTATAATAACGAAAGACATCTTATAATAACGGAAGACATCATCTTAAAATAAAGGAAGACATCTTATAATAAAGGAAGACATCATCTTTTAATAAAGGAAGAGATCATCTTATAATAAAGGAAGACATCTTATAATAAAGGAAGACATCATATTATAATAAAGGAAGACATCATCTTATAATAAAGGAAGACATCTTATAATAAAGGAAGACATCTTATAATAAAGGAAGACATCATCTTATAATAAAGGAAGACATCATCTTATAATAAAGGAAGACATCTTATAATAAAGGAAGACATCTTATAATAAAGGAAGACATCATCTTATAATAAAGGAAGACATCATCTTATAATAAAGGAAGAGATCATCTTATAATAAAGGAAGATATCATCTTTTAATAAAGGAAGAGATCATCTTATAATAAAGGAAGACATCTTATAATAAAGGAATACATCATCTTATAATAAAGGAAGACATCTTATAATAAAGAAAGACATCATCTTATAATAAAGGAAGAGATCATCTTATAATAAAGGAAGACATCTTATAATTAAGGAAGACATCTTATAATAAAGGAAGACATCATCTTATAATAAAGGAAGATATCTTATAATAAAGGAAGACATCTTATAATAAAGGAAGACATCTTATAATAAAGGAAGACATCATCTTATAACAAAGGAAGAGATCTTATAATAAAGGAAGACATCTTATAATAAAGGAAGACATTTTATAATAAAGGAAGACATCTTATAATAAAGGAAGACATCTTATAATAAAGGAAGACATCATCTTATAACAAAGGAAGAGATCTTATAATAAAGGAAGACATCTTATAATAAAGGAAGACATTTTATAATAAAGGAAGACATCATCTTATAATAAAGGAAGACATCTTATAATAAAGGAAGATATAATCTTATAATAAAGGAAGACATCATCTTATAATAAAGAAAGACATCTTATAAAAAAGGAAGACATCATCTTATAACAAAGGAAGAGATCATCTTATAACAAAGGAAGAGATCTTATAATAAAGGAAGACATCTTATAATAAAGGAAGACATTTTATAATAAAGGAAGACATCATCTTATAATAAAGGAAGACATCTTATAATAAAGGAAGAGATCATCTTATAATAAAGGAAGACATCTTATAAAAAAGGAAGATATAATCTTATAATAAAGGAAGACATCATCTTATAATAAAGAAAGACATCTTATAAAAAAGGAAGACATCATCTTATAACAAAGGAAGAGATCATCTTATAATAAAGGAAGACATCTTATTATAAAGGAAGACATCTTATAATAAAGGAAGACATCATCTTATAATAAAGGAAGACATCTTATAATAAAGGAAGATATCATCTTATAATAAAGGAAGACATCATCTTATAATAAAGGAAGACATTATCTTATAATAAAGGAAGACATCATCTTATAATAAAGGAAGATATCATCTTATAATAAAGAAGACATCATCTTTTAATAAAGGAAGATATCATCTTATAATAAAGGAACATATCATCTTATAATAAAGGAAGACATAATCTAATAATAAAGGAAGATATCATCTTATAATAAAGGAAGATATCATCTTATAATAAAGGAAGACATCTTATAATAAAGGAAGATATCATCTTATAATAAAGAAAGACATCTTATAACAAAGGAAGACATTATCTTATAATAAAGGAAGACATCTTATAATAAAGGAAGAGATCATCTTATAATAAAGGAAGACATCTTATAATAAAGGAAGACATCATCTTATAATAAAGGAAGACATCATCTTATAATAAAGGAAGACATCATCTTATAATAAAGGAAGACATTATCTAATAATAAAGGAAGACATCTTATAATAAAGGAAGACATCATCTTATAATAAAGGAAGACATTATCTTATAATAAAGGAAGACATCTTATAATAAAGGAAGACATCATCTTATAATAAAGGAAGACATCATCTTATAATAAAGGAAGAGATCATCTTATAATAAAGGAAGACATCTTATAATAAAGGAAGACATCATCTTATAATAAAGGAAGACATCTTATAATAAAGAAAGACATCTTATAATACAGGAAGACATCATCTTATAATAAAGGAAGACATTATCTTATAATAAAGGAAGGCATCTTATAATAAAGGAAGACATCATCTTATAATAAAGGAAGACATCTTATAATAAAGGATGATATCATCTTATAATAAAGGAAGACATCTTATAATAAAGGAAGACATCATCTTATAATAAAGGAAGATATAATCTTATAATAAAGGAAGACATCATCTTATAATAAAGGAAGACATCATCTTATAATAAAGGAAGACATCTTATAATAAAGGATGATATCATCTTATAATAAAGGAAGACATCTTATAATAAAGGAAGACATCATCTTATAATAAAGGAAGATATAATCTTATAATAAAGGAAGGCATCATCTTATAATAAAGGAAGATATCTTATAATAAAGGAAGACATCTTATAATAAAGGAAGACATCTTATAATAACGGAAGACATCATCTTATAACAAAGGAAGAGATCTTATAATAAAGGAAGAGATCATCTTATAATAAAGGAAGACATCTTATAGTAAAGGAAGACATCTTATAATAAAGGAAGAGATCATCTTTTAATAAAGGACGACATCTTATAAAAAAGGAAGATATAATCTTATAATAAAGGAAGACATCATCTTATAATAAAGGAAGATATCATCTTATAATAAAGGAAGACATCTTATAATAAAGGAAGACATCATCTTATAATAAAGGAAGACATCATCTTATAATAAAGGAAGAGATCATCTTATAATAAAGGAAGATATCAACTTGTAATAAAGGAAGAGATCATCTTATAATAAAGGAAGACATCTTATAATAAAGGAAGACATCATCTTATAATAAAGGAAGACATCTTATAATAAAGGAAGACATCATCTTATAACAAAGGAAGAGATCTTATAATAAAAGGAAGACATCTTATAATAAAGGAAGACATCTTATAATAAAGGAAGACATCATCTTATAATAAAGGAAGACATCTTATAATAAAGGAAGAGATCATCTTCTAATAAAGGAAGACATCTTATAAAAAAGGAAGATATAATCTTATAATAAAGGAAGACATCATCTTATAATAAAGGAAGACATCTTATAAAAAAGGAAGACATCATCTTATAACAAAGGAAGAGATCTTCTTATAATAAAGAAAGACATCTTATAATAAAGGAAGACATCTTATAATAAAGGAAGACATCATCTTATAATAAAGGAAGACATCTCATAATAAAGGAAGATATCATCTTTTAATAAAGGAAGAGATCATCTTATAATAAAGGAAGACATCTTATAATAAAGGAAGACATCATCTTATAATAAAGGAAGACATCATCTTATAATAAAGGAAGACATTATCTTATAATAAAGGAAGACATCTTATAATAAAGGAAGACATCATCTTATAATAAAGGAAGACATTATCTTATAATAAAGGAAGACATCTTATAATAAAGGAAGACATCATCTTATAATAAAGGAAGACATCATCTTATAATAAAGGAAGAGATCATCTTATAATAAAGGAAGACATCTTATAATAAAGGAAGACATCATCTTATAATAAAGGAAGACATCTTATAATAAAGAAAGACATCTTATAATACAGGAAGACATCATCTTATAATAAAGGAAGACATCATCTTATAATAAAGGAAGGCATCTTATAATAAAGGAAGACATCATCTTATAATAAAGGAAGACATCTTATAATAAAGGATGATATCATCTTATAATAAAGGAAGACATCTTATAATAAAGGAAGACATCATCTTATAATAAAGGAAGATATAATCTTATAATAAAGGAAGACATCATCTTATAATAAAGGAAGACATCATCTTATAATACAGGAAGACATCTTATAATAAAGGATGATATCATCTTATAATAAAGGAAGACATCTTATAATAAAGGAAGACATCATCTTATAATAAAGGAAGATATAATCTTATAATAAAGGAAGACATCATCTTATAATAAAGGAAGATATCTTATAATAAAGGAAGACATCTTATAATAAAGGAAGACATCTTATAATAACGGAAGACATCATCTTATAACAAAGGAAGAGATCTTATAATAAAGGAAGAGATCATCTTATAATAAAGGAAGACATCTTAAAGTAAAGGAAGACATCTTATAATAAAGGAAGAGATCATCTTTTAATAAAGGAAGACATCTTATAAAAAAGGAAGATATAATCTTATAATAAAGGAAGACATCATCTTATAATAAAGGAAGATATCATCTTATAATAAAGGAAGACATCTTATAATAAAGGAAGACATCATCTTATAATAAAGGAAGACATCTTATAATAAAGGATGATATCATCTTATAATAAAGGAAGACATCTTATAATAAAGGAAGACATCATCTTATAATAAAGGAAGATATAATCTTATAATAAAGGAAGACATCATCTTATAATAAAGGAAGATATCTTATAATAAAGGAAGACATCTTATAATAAAGGAAGACATCTTATAATAACGGAAGACATCATCTTATAACAAAGGAAGAGATCTTATAATAAAGGAAGAGATCATCTTATAATAAAGGAAGACATCTTATAATAAAGGAAGACATCTTATAATAAAGGAAAAGATCATCTTTTAATAAAGGAAGACATCTTATAAAAAAGGAAGATATAATCTTATAATAAAGGAAGACATCATCTTATAATAAAGGAAGATATCATCTTATAATAAAGGAAGACATCTTATAATAAAGGAAGACATCTTATAATAAAGGAAGACATCATCTTATAATAAAGGAAGACATCTTATAATAAAGGAAGACATCATCTTATAACAAAGGAAGAGATTATCTTATAATAAAGGAAGACATCTTATAATAAAGGAAGACATCATCTTATAATAAAGGAAGACATCTTATAATAAAGGAAGAGATCATCTTATAATAAAGGAAGACATCTTATAAAAAAGGAAGATATAATCTTATAATAAAGGAAGACATCATCTTATAATAAAGGCAGACATCTTATAATAAAGGAAGACATCATCTTATAACAAAGGAAGAGATTATCTTATAATAGCGGAAAACATCTTATAATAAAGGAAGACATCTTATAATAAAGGATGATATCATCTTATAATAAAGGAAGACATCTTATAATAAAGGAAGACATCATCTTATAATAAAGGAAGATATAATCTTATAATAAAGGAAGACATCTTATAATAAAGGAAGATATAATCTTATAATAAAGGAAGACATCATCTTATAATAAAGGAAGATATCTTATAATAAAGGAAGACATCTTATAATAAAGGAAGACATCTTATAATAAAGGAAGACATCTTATAATAAAGGATGATATCATCTTATAATAAAGGAAGACATCTTATAATAAAGGAAGACATCTTATAATAAAGGAAGATATAATCTTATAATAAAGGAAGACATCATCTTATAATAAAGGAAGATATCTTATAATAAAGGAAGACATCTTATAATAAAGGAAGACATCTTATAATAACGGAAGACATCATCTTATAACAAAGGAAGAGATCTTATAATAAAGGAAGAGATCATCTTATAATAAAGGAAGACATCTTATAATAAAGGAAGACATCTTATAATAAAGGAAGAGATCATCTTTTAATAAAGGAAGACATCTTATAAAAAAGGAAGATATAATCTTATAATAAAGGAAGACATCATCTTATAATAAAGGAAGATACCATCTTATAATAAAGGAAGACATCTTATAATAAAGGAAGACATCTTATAATAAAGGAAGACATCATCTTATAATAAAGGAAGACATCTTATAATAAAGGAAGATATAATCTTATAATAAAGGAAGACATCATCTTATAATAAAGGAAGATATCTTATAATAAAGGAAGACATCATCTTATAATAAAGGAAGATATCTTATAATAAAGGAAGACATCTTATAATAGAGGAAGACATCTTTTAATAAAGGAAGACATCATCTTATAATAAAGGAAGACATCTTATAATAAAGGAAGACATCATCTTATAACAAAGGAAGAGATTATCTTATAATAAAGGAAGACATCTTATAATAAAGGAAGACATCTTATAATAAAGGAAGACATCTTATAATAAAGGAAGACATCATCTTATAATAAAGGAAGACATCATCTTATAATAAAGAAAGACATCTTAAAATAAAGGAAGACATCTTATAATAAAGGAAGATATAATCTTATAATAAAGGAAGACATCATCTTATAATAAAGGAAGACATCTTATAATAAAGGAAGACATAATCTTATATTAAAGGAAGACATCATCTTATAATAAAGGAAGATATAATCTTATAATAAAGGATGATATCTTATAATAAAGGAAGACATCTTATAATAAAGGAAGATATAATCTTATAATAAAGGAAGACATCTTATAACAAAGGAAGACATTATCTTATAATAAAGGAAGGCATCTTATTACAAAGGAAGACATCATCTTATAATAAAGGAAGACATCATCTTATAATAAAGGAAGAGATCATCTTATAATAAAGGAAGACATCTTATAATAAAGGAAGACATCATCTTATAATAAAGGAAGACATCATCTTATAATAAAGAAAGACATCTTATAATAAAGGAAGACATCTTATAATAAAGGAAGATATAATCTTATAATAAAGGAAGACATCATCTTATAATAAAGGAAGACATCTTATAATAAAGGAAGACATCATCTTATAATAAAGGAAGACATCATCTTATAATAAAGGAAGATATAATCTTATAATAAAGGAAGACATCTTATAATAAAGGAAGACATCTTATAATAAAGGAAGATATAATCTTATAATAAAGGAAGACATCTTATAATAAAGGAAGACATCTTCTTATAATAAAGGAAGACATTATCTTATAATAAAGGAAGACATCTTATAATAAAGGAAGACATCATCTTATAATAAAGGAAGACATCTTCTTATAATAAAGGAAGACATCATCTTATAATAAAGGAAGACATCTTATAATAAAGGAAGACATCATCTTATAATAAAGGAAGACATCTTATAATAAAGGAAGACATCATCTTATAATAAAGGAAGACATCATCTTATAATAAAGGAAAAGATTATCTTATAATAAAGGAAGACATCTTATAATTACGGAAGACATCATCTTATAATAAAGGAAGAGATCATCTTATAATAAAGGAAAACATCTTATAATAAAGGAAGACATCTTATAATAAAGGAAGAGATCATCTTATAATAAAGGAAGACACCATCTTATAATAAAGGAAGACACCATCTTACGTGTATAACCCAAGACGACGAATGAGAATAGGAATGCCAGGAAAGACTCTGCCGTGGGCATATGATCTAAGGGGAATATGATTACGATGATAACTAACACAAAATAATACTTAGCCTAGGACAGAAAAGGCAGCTGCCCATGCCGCTTAGATGCACAAATAAAGTAAAGAAAATGAGTTAATTGCCCATCGCTAGCAACGATGACGACATCAGCTGGCGTTTTTGTTTATCTTGATGACGTAACTTGCGTTGTATTTGGATTATACTGAAGAAGTAGCCGCGTGGTAATCAGCTTTACTCCCTAGTCCCGAGCTACCTTAAACCGTTGGCAAGACCTTCAGTCGCGACAAAACTTAAGGTAACTCAGGATGCAGGCACTCTGGTTGTACCTCATTTGAGACCAGGGATCGCTCTAAACTTGTGGGATTTGATCGCCCACCGTTTTTGTTCATCGCTTTGAGAAGCGGGTGCCCTATCTCTCGACCATAGCGACATTGACATCGAGAACAGTAGAGGATGTCAATCAACCACCACAGGTGTGTACAGGGGTCGTCAGGAATAACATCACTCTAACCTCCTATGCATTAAGCAAAAGGTGGTTAAAGAGAGTTGTCAATGGGGTTGGCATCTTCATCATGCAAAACAAACAACCACCACTATAACTAGACGAGTCAGTGTTTGGGTGCAGGCTTTTTGTGAAGGGGCCGGATAAAAGAAATGGATATAATGGTCACAAAAACAGACAGAAGACCCAGATCAGTATTGTTTATATTTTATTTGTCTGTCTGATATTGTTTTTGTTGTTATTGTATTTTGCATCCCCAAAATAAATTTAACTAGGACATCGCGTATGTTTCTGTCATCATCTTCAGAAGAATGATTTCATGAAATTTTTGCACTTGATTTATCCCTGTTATTTGAATTCTATTTCAGGATGAAAATGTCTCTCACCTGCGACTTTTACAAACCAGGCTGATTATTAGAATCGAAGGCCAGCTTCGAACAGCCAAGTATCGATCTATAAGTCTCTCGTTGCTGCTATTGTCGCCACCCTTATAGAAAACTGGATCGGGCTGTGAGAATAGAGCATCGCATATAAACTGAAAATTTATTGCGATTCGATTCCCTGGAAATTTGTGCACACGGATATGAACATCCTATAATATTTGTCAGGCTCGACAACGCCCATTTATTTCTAGTGTTATTAAATTACTTGTTTCGATTTCGCCACCCTAGTTTGGTCTGTTGTAATACTTTCATCTTTATTGGCAAAGATCGATTTTGTTCCGAAAGTGCTTCTTTGCTTTCCAAATGTTCTTACTGCCTATCTTAATTGTAACGACAGGGCCCATAAAGAAGGACACATTGTTGGGAAAACTAGAGCAGGAGTGCTATACAAATTTCTTGTTTTGTTTCGTTCTGTAAAGTCTCATACAACCTGGCCTGTTTCTCTCATAAAATATGTGGTCTGCCCGAGGCATTTGTCGTTGCTATACAGTTTCTATTACCAGGGTTCACAAACGTTCATATAATAAGTACTCAGGTCAAGTAAAAGGCAATTATGGAATACCTCTTCTACTCTTCCATTTTGTTCCATTTTGACACATTGCACGTTTGTCCAATTTTAAACTTGTTGAATGGGTCTTTGGAGATCAATTCTTTCTGTTGTGAGATTAATTGCAAAACGTGTTGCAAGACGAGACAACATGCAATAACAGAATGATCAAAGTGAGTGCAAACAAAACACCGCCGGATACCTGGATCACTGCGATACTTGAATTGACTTTTTGTTTTTTGTTTTGTTTGTTAACGAGAGGCGGGGGGGGGGGGGGGGGGGGGGCGGGGAGGAGTGGAAAAGGCGATGGGAAAGCAATGTGCCACATTGACAAAAACATAACAGAACGGCAAGGCTTGCGAACACCAGTTCTTGTGAGCGTCAATGTCTGGAAGCGTCAATGTCTGGAAGCTTCAATGCCTAGGAGAGTCAGTTCTGGGAGCGTCCAATTTCTTGGAACGTCAATGTCTGTGAGCGCCAGTTCCTTGCAGCGCGCAATGGCTGGGAGCGTCAATGCCTGGGAGAGTCAGTTCCTGAGAGAATCCAATGCCTGGCAGAGTCAGTTCCTGAGAGAATCCAATGCCTGGGAGAGTCAGTTCCTGAGATAATCCAATGCCTGGGAGAGTATGTTCCTGAGAGAATCCAATGCCTGGCAGAGTCAGTTCCTGAGAGAATCCAATGCCTGGCTGAGTCAGTTCCTGAGAGAATCCAATGCCTGGGAGAGTCAGTTCCTGAGAGAATCCAATGCCTGGGAGAGTCAGTTCCTGAGAAAATCCAATGCCTGGCTGAGTCAGTTCCTGGGAGAATCCAATGCCTGGGAGTCAGTTTCTGAGAGAATCCAATGCCTGGCAGAGTCAGTTCCTGAGAGAATCCAATGCCTGGCAGAGTCAGTTCCTGAGAGAATCCAATGCCTGGGAGAGTCAGTTCCTGAGATAATCCAATGCCTGGGAGAGTATGTTCCTGAGAGAATCCAATGCCTGGCAGAGTCAGTTCCTGAGAGAATCCAATGCCTGGCTGAGTCAGTTCCTGAGAGAATCCAATGCCTGGGAGAGTCAGTTCCTGAGAGAATCCAATGCCTGGGAGAGTCAGTTCCTGAGAGAATCCAATGCCTGGCTGAGTCAGTTCCTGGGAGAATCCAATGCCTGGGAGTCAGTTTCTGAGAGAATCCAATGCCTGGCAGAGTCAGTTCCTGAGAGAATCCAATGCCTGGGAGAGTCAGTTCCTGAGATAATCCAATGCCTGGCAGAGTCAGTTCCTGAGAGAATCCAATGCCTGGGAGAGTCAGTTCCTGAGAGAATCCAATGCCTGGGAGAGTGAGTTCCTGAGATAATCCAATGCCTGGCAGAGTCAGTTCCTGAGAGAATCCAATGCCTGGGAGAGTCAGTTCCTGATAGAATCCAATGCCTGGGAGAGTCAGTTCCTGAGAGAATCCAATGCCTGGGAGAGTCAGTTCCTGAGAGAATCCAATGCCTGGCTGAGTCAGTTCCTGGGAGAATCCAATGCCTGGGAGTCAGTTTCTGAGAGAATCCAATGCCTGGCAGAGTCAGTTCCTGAGAGAATCCAATGCCTGGCAGAGTCAGTTCCTGAGAGAATCCAATGCCTGGCAGAGTCAGTTCCTGCGAGAATCCAATGCCTGGGAGAGTCAGTTCCTGAGATAATCCAATGCCTGGGAGAGTATGTTCCTGAGAGAATCCAATGCCTGGGAGAGTCAGTTCCTGAGAGAATCCAATGCCTGGCTGAGTCAGTTCCTGGGAGAATCCAATGCCTGGGAGTCAGTTTCTGAGAGAATCCAATGCCTGGCAGAGTCAGTTCCTGAGAGAATCCAATGCCTGGGAGAGTCAGTTCCTGAGAGAATCCAATGCCTGGCAGAGTCAGTTCCTGCGAGAATCCAATGCCTTGGAGAGTCAGTTCCTGAGAGAATCCAATGCCTGGGAGAGTAAGTTCCTGGGAGCGTCCAATGTCAAAGGCACATGTGGATTTTCTGCGGGCATGATGGAAGTATTCAGCCGTTTCCCAAGAAAAAGATGACACAAAGCAAATACAAAGCCCTGACAGATTGTGTAGTTCTTGTACCATTGCATTATTGCAACTTTCATTCTCAATCTAGATATACCAAGTTATTATAATTAGTAGATTATTAGAAGTGAAAAAAACACCAAAAAAAACAGATTACAAGCAAAATATCTGGACATTAACAGAGAAAGGAAAGTTTAATATAACATTAGCAGAGCAAGTGAATTTAAAAGGACATATTCACAGGAAAAACAGCAGCAATTAATTATTTGTTTACTTTTATACGATAACTTCCATTACAACATACATCCACTTTTAGCACAAAGTTTAATTAACCAAAGCGGCGCGGGTTCAAGTCCATGGCGTGACATAACACAACCTGCACACTTCTAGGCATTACTTATTCCTGAGTATAAATTAATTCCTTCCTCACATGTCCCCCCCCCCCCCCCCATTGGGGCAACACGCCCATTAACGCATGACGTCCCAATTCCTCCACCCCCCCCCCCCACACTCCCCCCGACTTCCCCCATTTTCCAACGACTAAATCAATTAAAATAAACGCCTTGATCGATGTTTACAAATAATTATTTTTTTGTGCTCGTTCGACGTTATTACAAAGCCGAAAGGATATACTTTGCCAAGAAAATAAAGGCGACAAAGTCAGGAGCCACTATTTGAGAACTGAACGATTAGCCTAGTTGCTGGACGTGTGAACATGGACATCAAAGAAGTGTCAGTCAAATGAGTGTCAGGGCTGTTCAGGATGAACCGAGCACGTCTCTGGAGGCTAGAACCGGTGCTGGCAGATGGATGCTCTGAAAACATGCCACGGTTCTGGTGGCACTGCGTGGATTCCTGTAGAGCAATGTCTCAACATGGTGCTAACCTGCCTCACGTGGGAGGAGACTGTGTAGATATTGTAGAGCTTACGGTATATGTGTGAGGAACCTTGTATCTGGTATACATTATCACAATATGACATCTGGTATGGTAATCTATATATATAACAATGATGTCGGCTTTTGTTACATTAATTAATTTATTAATTTATTAGTTAATTCAATGGTCGGCACTGCGTCTTTGCAGAGTACATTTCCGGGAACGAGGACGGCGTGGCCTAGGGGTTAAGTGGCACGGCTCACAACCCGAAGGTGCTGGGTTCGATCCCCATCACAGCACCGGCCGTTACCCCGGGGAAGCAAACCTTTAGAAAATGCAGGAGGAAGCAGACCCTTACATAAAATGCATGCTGAAGTCGATGCACTGGGCCGACAGGCGCAAAATAAAAACCACAGTGCAACGCACACCGCCTTGGGGATTAGAGAAATAAGGCGAACGGTTCGGCACAAAGACAAACTACATACAGAACCAGAGACAGATAGACACAAAGACTGGTTCGGCCATATCATGAGAATGTACTCTCATCAACTGTCACTGATGGCTTTCACCTCTGGTAGATCTGGCTACAGGGCAAGGGACGACCGTGAGGGAGGTGGATAGATGACTTTCAAGTGTTTGTGCAACGACAATGGAATCAAAATGACCGACGCAACGCGCTCAGCGAAAGGCAGACGGCTTAAGCTTCTCTATTTGCTCAAAGACATAAGTAGAAAAAAAACTAATTTATTCTGACTCACTTGTTGTCCTTTATGGATAATGACTTCGTAGCAGAACAATTACAAACTAGTATTACATGCGAATATGTGGAAACGTCGCCGCAAAATGAAGCGAGAAACTGTGTCTTTACATGGGGCTAAGGACCATGAAAACACTACAAAATATGACGGCGGACTGAGATTACTAGACCATGCTTAGAGCTGAGATTGCTAGACCATGCTTAGAGCTGAGATTACTAGACGTTACTTAGACCTGCAATTACTAGACCTTACTTGGACCTGAGATTACTACGCCATGCTTAGAGCTGAGATTACTAGACCATGCTTAGAGCTGAGATTACTTCCATGAAGTTTTCTTTGGCTAGTTCTGTTAACACGTTGCTCTACTGATAATGCCTTATTGTCCTGGACACACCTGACCACAACATCAACATTGTTAGAATAGTGATTGTACGTGCCATCTTTTCTAACAGACAGTTGACATTTCAAACATCGCACTAGACTTGGCAGTATTCCACTACCGATCTCTGTCAAGACGAAACATCTGCGCATATACTCCGGCTAGACTTGACAGTACTCCACTACAAATTTCCGTCAAGACGAGACAGCTACTCCTATACTCAGGCTAGACTTGACATTATTCTACTACTGACGAGACAGTATATACCCCTTATATTCGGGGTATCGAATTTGAATGTTTGTTTCTAGAGCTTTCTTTCCCGTAGAGAAGGCTATTCCACACTTAGCTTAATTTGTCATGTGTGAATGACATAATTTTGCAATATCATAAGTTGGAGAGTTTTCTACCATATAAGGGCATATCACTATTGGTGGCCTCTTTCGTCATGCTGTCAGTGGGACCGGTGGGCCTGCCTATGCTGTCAGCGGAACCGGTGGGCCTGTCTTTGCTGTCAGCGGGACCGGTGGGTATGCCTATGCTGTCAGCGGAACCGGTGGGCCTGTCTTTGCTGTCAGCGGGACCGGTGGGTCTGCCTATGCTGTCATCGGAACCGGAGGGCCTGTCTTTGTTGTCAGCGGGACCGGTGGGCCTGTCTGTGCTGTCAGCGGAACCGGTGGACCTGTCTTTGCTGTCAGAGAGACCGGTGGGCCTGCCAATGCTGTCAGCGGGACCGGTGGGCCTGCCCATGATGTCAGCAGGACCGGTGTCCTTTTCATGTTTCAGTCACAGAAAAATCGTAAACGGAAACCACTGGGACTCTGTAATGGACGAAACGGGACAGAGAGCCTACGATGTCGATTCCGATGTGAACTAGTGGTGATATTCTGCCACAGCTGTGCAGCTCGGCTGGTAGTCTCAGATATCAACCAACACCACTAATATCGATCTGTGACTTGCTACTCTAACTTCCATTCGTTTGAAATAGTATACGTTCTTGGTGTCTCACTTTTCTTTCTATGTCCATTTGTGTGTATGCTCTCTGACTATTTCTCTGTACTTGACTATCTTTCGGTCGATCTGGGTGTGCTAATGTAGTTTAATTACTTGTTGTTTGTGCTTGTGTAAGTTTTCTGTGTGTCTATCTGTCTCTGATTCTGTATGTAATTTGTCTTTGTGTCTGTCTGTCTCTGATTCTGAATGTAGTTTGTCTTTGTGTCTATCTGTCTCTGATTCTGTATGTAGTTTGTCTTTGTGTCTATCTATCTCTGATTCTGAATGTAGTTTGTCTTTGTGTCTATCTGTCTCTGATTCTGTATGTAGTTTGTCTTTGTGTCTATCTGTCTCTGATTCTGAATGTAGTTTGTCTTTGTGTCTATCTGTCTCTGATTCTGTATGTAGTTAATCTTTGTGTCTATCTGTCTCTGGTTCTGTATGTAGTTAATCTTTCTGTCTATCTGTCTCTGATTCGGTATGTAGTTAGTCTTTGTGTCTATCTGTCTCTGGTTATGTATGTAGTTGTTCTTTGTGTCTATCTGTCTCTGATTCGGTATGTAGTTTGTCTTTGTGTCTATCTGTCTCTGATTCGGTATGTAGTTTGTCTTTGTGTCTATCTGTCTATAGTTATGTATGTAGTTAGTCTTTGTGTCTATCTGTCTCTGGTTCTGTATGTAGTTAATCTTTGTGTCTATCTGTCTCTAGTTATGTATGTAGTTTGTCTTTGTGTCTATCTGTCTCTGATTCGGTATGTAGTTAGTCTTTGTGTCAATCTGTCTCTGGTTATGTATGTAGTTTGTCTTTGTGTCTATCTGTCTCTTGTTCTGTATGTAGTAAGTCTTTGTGTCTATCTGTCTCTAGTTATGTATGTAGTTAGTCTTTGTGTCTATCTGTCTCTGGTTCTGTATGTAGTTTGTCTTTGTGTCTATCTGTCTCTGATTCGGTAGGTAGTTTGTCTTTGTGTCTATCTGTCTCTAGTTCTGTATGTAGTTAGTCTTTGTGTTTATCTGTCTCTAGTTATGTATATAGTTTGTCTTTGTGTCTATCTGTCTCTAGTTATGTATGTAGTTTATCTTTGTGTCTATCTGTCTCTAGTTATGTATGTAGTTAGTTTCTATCTATTCGTCTATTGTTCTGTATGCAGCGTTTTTCTGTCCATCGTTCTGTATGCATTGTGTTTCTGTCTATTTGTCTATCGTTATGCATGCAGTGTGTTTATGACTATTTGTCTATCGTTCTGTATGCAGCGTGTTTCTGTCTTTGTGTCTATTGTTTTGTATGTAGTGTGTTTCTGTCCATAGATCTGCATGCAGTATGTTTCTGCCCATTTAACTCTCTGTTTGCAAAACTTTATTGTTTATTTCTCTAAAGTACCTTTTTCCTTTATTTAGTTATCCCCAGATGGAGAGTTTAAATTTTTCTGTCTGGATGTATCCATGAACGTTATGTGCTTGCAACTGTATGTGACCTTTGCTCCATATGAATGTCTATTATGTGTAGGATATGTTTTTCTGCTATAAATTTAATTCCCATTTACCAGCGACGTTCATCAGCGAAATACGTGAATTGAAAATGTGTTTCACAGCTAGATACATTCGATTGATATGGAGCCTGGCAGGTGAAAAAAAAAAAGAAGAAGACATGTACTTATGTTATAAAATCATCAGTTAGTTTGCCGAACTGCACGGGAAACATGATAACCAGAACAAGATTATAAAGGATGTTTGTTTAAATAAGTTTATTGTAGATACGGAAAACATGTTTTGTTTTTTGGGTAGTCTTTAGTTACTGAATGCATTTACGAGCATATGTTGTGTTGTGTTCTGTTGTGTTGTGTTCTGCTGTGTTGTGTTCTGCTGTGTTGTGTTCTGCTGTGTTCTGTTCTGCTGTGTTGTGATCTGATGTGTTGTGATCTGATGTGTTGTGTTTGATGTTTTGTGTTCTGCTGTGTTGTGTTCTGCTGTGTTGTGTTCTGCTGTGTTCTGTTCTGCTGTGTTCTGTGCTGCTGTGTTGTGATCTGATGTGTTGTGTTTGATGTGGTATGCTGTGCTTTGATGTGTTGTGTTCTGATATGCTGTGATCTGATGTGTCGTGTTTGATGTGTTATGCTGTGTTTTGTTGTGTTTGGTTATTCCGTGTAGGTGTGGTGTCGTGTGCTGTTTGTTGTGACGTGGTTGTGTATGTCTGTGTTTGGGTGAGTGAGTCTCTTTCTGTCTGTGTGCGTGTTTGTATGTGTGACATAATATAACCAGCATGCTCTACATAGATGAATCGGACTTCTAAGAACCGAGGTATGACATCAGCATGAAGGTAAAGAGGACACTATTCCTACCACTGCTTGTCTTAAAATACATGGACATTATTACAATCAAAGATAAGATATCATTTAGAAATATAAAATAAAACAGCACCGATAGACATGGAGAATAACATAGTTTGGATGTGTGATAAGGACACATGAGAGTTAATCCCACCGAGATAGAAATTGAAGGTATTTGGTTGTGCGAGGGTTAAAACTATCGAGATAGAAACTGAAGGTATTTGGTTGTGCCAGGGCTAAAATTTCCGAGATAGAAACTGAAGGTATTTGGTTGTGCGAGGGCTAAAACTACCGAGATAGAAATTGAAGGTGTTTGGTTGTGCGAGGGCTAAAATTACCGAGATAGAAACTGAAGGTATTTGGTTGTGCCAGGGCTAAAATTACCGAGATAGAAACTGAAGGTATTTGGTTGTGCGAGGGCTAAAATTACCGAGATAGACAAGGAAGGTGTTTGAAAGTGTGTAGGTGAATAATACATAAAATTACAAAGGAGGTGTTTGGACATGTGCGGGTGAATACTTCTAATAACGGCAACGAAGGTGTTTAAATATTCGAATGAGTACTGCCAATATGGACAAGGGAAGAGTTTGATTAGACTAGATCGAACATAGTGATCAATGACCTAGCTGCAGGATATTAAAAACAATTTGATTATGACAGTATGGATAGTGCATCGCAGTTGACGATAGCAGCTGTAAAAACTGAACAATTATTCTGGACATACATATGTGATACCAAAGCAATTACACCATACCTATGTGATATCAAAGCAATTACAACATACATATGTGACACAAAACCAATTAAAACATACAAATGTGATACCAAACCAATTACAACATACATATGTGATTCCAAACCAAATACAACATTCATATGCGATACCAAACCAATTACAACATACATATGTGATACCAAACTAATTGCAACATACATATGTGATACCAAAGCAATTGCAACATACATATGTGGTACAAAACCAATTACAACATACATATGTGATACCAAAGCAATTACAACATACAAATGCGAGCTCACAGCAAAAACAACAGATATGTGATATTTTATTAATGACAGCATAAATATGGGATATTATATTAATTGCAACATAAATATGTGATATTATATCAGTGGCATAATATATGTGTAACATTTGATCAATAACATCATGTATATGTGCCATTTTACTAATGACAGCATAAATATGTGACATATTATATTAATTAATGACAGCACATGCAAGTGACGTTTTATTAATGCGGGCATATGTATGTGACATATTATTAATGACTGCATAAATATGTTCGATTACCTTAGTGACAACATACATATGTATGAACATACTAATTAGAAACAAAATATTTCTAGTAAATTAATTCGTATAACATACATGCACATTATCTGGAAGGGTATATATACGCCATTTAGTTATCTTTTTCTTTTTTTACTTTTGGTTAGTCTGTGTATATTCTTATTTACATTAGTTAAAGATAAACTGTTTCAACATCAAAGTATTTCTAATCCATTAGACATGCTATTTCATATAAGTCTTGGCTCATAATGGTGTGGTCAGAGTACATAATC